>VFFE01007704.1:1568285-1592545 GCA_008921705.1 Burhinus oedicnemus
GCTCTTGGCTCAGAAAGAGAGAAAAGGGTATCTTGAAGTCCATTAAAGACGAAAAAGTAAACGTTACTCTTCAGGGGAAGTGTCTTGTTTTCCCACAATGTTGGAAACAGCAACACTTTGACTGTGGTTATTTCTTGTTTCAGCTTGTCTAAAGCAAAGATTTAAGAAAATGAGTAATTCTCCTGAAATAAAATAATTTAACAGACTGATCTTTCATGTACAAAAACGTATTTTTTTAGATGCGTACTTTGAGCTTATAGACCTGTTGCTTTGTACTTTTACCCTAGAAGAATCTTCTCTATAGCTACTATGTACTGAACCGTAGTGATTGGTATTTTTTTTTATTTTTTCAGATTGTAGTCTTAAGTAGGTGAGGATGGGATTTGCCCCTCCTGTAGTTAGGTTTAATCTTTAAGTCTTTAGCAAGCTTTTCAGGTAGACTTTTGTATAGATGGGTCAACTAACTTGAGAGTCGTTATAGAAGATTAGTGAAAATAATGCATGGTTATGACCTCCTAGTTTCATCTGGTGCGGCTCAAGCCCCAGAGAAATGTGACTGACTGTTCAAGGGATTAAATAAATGAATTTCATGTGGAAGTCAGTTATGTGAAAAAGTCCCGACAGCCTTTTCTGACACAGATCTGTATACTTGTTAACAGTTTATTTACTGATTTGATCTTTCGGCTGAATTTAAAAGGCAATCTCTGAAATGTAAAAGCAACCCCCTGTGCCTTGTGCTTCCTACCAAAAAAAAGAAAGTGGATAGAGCAGATTGGTTTTACGTCTTATTCGTGATTCAAGACACTGCAGGAGTATGTTGTTTTGAAGTAATACTGTTTACTAGAGGATTGCATTTGTCAGATTAAATGAATAAGCATGTACCCTTCAAAATGAATGAAACACATGGCTTTGAGGGAGTTCTCTTTTGCTATAACCGTAACTGTTAGTTTTTATCAGTTAAATTTGGAAACAAAAGTTTTTTTCTATATCAAACTAGTGTAACAGCTCAGTTAAACTAAGGAATGTTTTCTCTCTCTCTCTCTTCTGTTGTGTGTGGGGTTTTTTTTTGTTTTGTTTTGTTTTTTTTTTTTAAAAGAGCATTCCAGAGTATTCAGCATGAAAAATCTTACTTCGGGTGTTCCGATCCTTCATAGACAATTAAAACTATCTTAATTGCTTCAAGATCAGGAACTAATTTTATCTCAAGAAAAGCTTAGTAAAATTAGTTTGATGTTTGACTGGCATTCAGTAGTTTAAATGCTTTGCCCAGCTGATCCAAATTTGTTCCTAGTTGATCCAGCTAGTCCTGTTAACTAATGCATGCCAGTAGATTGAGTTGAATAAGACTGCTTAACTCATTATGTGGCACTTTCGAGTTGACTGTGGTGTCTCAAAGCATATCTGAGTAGTGTGGATTCTTTCAGGAGCTTTTTAATTGCATACAGTTTATTTTTAGGGGCTTCTGAAATCAAACATACAGAAATCCCTTATCTTCCTCTTCTCCCCTCTAAGATGCGCTGTGTAAAGACCGCAGTTAGTCTTGGCTGTGGGAAGAACATAAAAGTGACTCCCAGTGAGGAAGGGACTTGTGAAGCCCGTGGCGACAGAGCGGTACCTGAAGTTGTTTTAGCAGTTAATTCCAGTCTCCTTTCCTAAAGCCCTCTGAGTCAGGTGTGGAAATACAAATTCAGTGAAGTCCCTAATAGAGTGTGCTCATGGTGGAACCTCCTGTGGTTGATAAATATTTCAAGAAGCTGAAAGTTAGTGATACATTTTAAATGCGCTGCTAAACTGCGATACTTCATGGTCCTTTGCATACATATTTGCATTATTCATTTGTGCTGTGCAGGTCGATAATGGACCAAATCTATCTTTGGTATTACTCCACTGATTTCTGACTTAACTGAACTAATCCGACCATACGTGTACATCTTGATTTTTTGGAAGTTCGAGGCGAAGTTGGAATTACTTGAGTGATTTTTATTATACAGGTAAAAGCTGTTTATGTACAAACTAATGATGTTCAGTAGCTTAGGCGTTCTTTCATTAAAATAATTGTAAGCAGAAGGTATAATTTATTTTTTCTTCTCCTTTTTCTGAAACAAACTAACAAAAAAAAAAACCAAAAGCTGTGTTCAGTCTTCTAGTTGCTGAATCCTAAAGTGACTGACAGAAAGATATGATAAACCAGCTTTCTGTCATTGGTAAAAATTCATCCTGACAACCTCCTAAAGCAGAAGATCTTAAGACACCTTTTTGTAGCATAATACTTAAAATAGAAACTCGGTCTCCCTGTTTTAAGCAGCCTTCCATACAGTGGGTCCATGATACTAACACATGCTACACTTGTATGTGTGCATGTACGTGAATATATGTATATACAAACTGTACAGATATCTGTACTTTAAATATATTAGGGACTTGTTTTAACCTATGGGGAGAGGCAGACGTAACAGAAAATAGTAAGCCTTGGTCTAACAGCGTGCACTAAATTTAAAATGCTGACATTGGGTAGGCTGTTCAGATTGAAGAGTATGTAATACATTTGATAGAAGCAGCCATCTCTACATTTAAATCTGGTATATGAAGGTGATTATTGTTTTTTGGGGGAGGGGTTGTTCTTGATTTTATTTATAGTAGAGATTGGTGTTGTAGGAAATAATTGGGATAATTTTAATGACAAGTTTAAAATTTTTTTTTTGAGGTCCAAAGAAAACTCTTAGCATGGGGGTTCATGGTGTTACAAGTAGTGTCTGCTAGAGGTCAAAACATTTGTATGACATTCTCGTAATGGTCATTCCATTAATTGACTTCTGAAAAAGTTAACCTGACAATCAAAGCAGGAACTTTGTCTTCCCAGCTGGATCAGCTTCCCACATGCACTCTGTGGCTGCAGAATTGAGATTCTCTCTGCCAATCTTGAGTGCTACAAAACTGCAGCTTTAAGCATCTGGAAGAAAAAGTAGTTGGAAACACAACTACATGTCAGTCGAGGTCAGGGTTTCCTTACACACCCTGCATCTAACCCTTTCTAATCACAGCATGTATGGCTGAGTTATTCAGCAAAGGTCCTTGATTTTGTGGCAGTGTGGTGGAGCAAATCAAAACGGGGGAGTCGTTAAGAAAAATGCCTATACATTTAATATATTATCTGAGAATTATCACAGTTGTGTATAATTTGTATTTAGACCAGTTCTAAAAGTTTTATTCTCAGTGGACTGAAGCATGTTGAAGCCAAATAACTTTCACAGCTTTAGAAGTTGTTAGAGAAGCCACGAGTTGGAACACCTCTCCCTTCTGTGGTAGGAAAGGCTGTAAAAGTCTACTGAGACCGCAATACGCGTTCATTGACAGTTTCTGCTAAAACTGTAGGCAGAGAAATAGTATCTATTTGAACTGTTGAGTTACAACATTAAGTCATTTAGTTATCAACGGGCACTCAGACAGATGTCACCATGTTGTGTTAGGTTGATGGCTGGACTCAGTGATCTTAAAGGTCCCTTCCAACCTAGACAATTCTATGATTCTGTGTAGGTTTTTTTTCTATTTGTGGCCTTAGTTTTCCTAGTAGTGATGAATACTGATAACTTTTGTTTAAAGGAAGACTTGCATTCTTCCAAATAGTGTTATCACTGAATGTGAGCGCCCCATGTGTTAAGATATTTTGATTGTGTAATAAAGATATTAATACTGATTATTACCATTCTCTTAGGGTTATACGAGTGTTGTATACTTGGTGTAAGGATATCTACATCTGGAGTGGCAGCAAATAGATTATTTGGAAACTGAGGGCAGATGCCTTTGCTTTCTAGTACATACAGGCTCTCATTTTGGCATATGCACAGGGCTATTTCAGCTGAAACGTGTTCCCGTTCCTTGTTAGACTTGCATGAGCAGTGGCTCGCAGGTGACGTCGGCTGCCATGGTGAGAAGAAGATAGACTGCTTGTCCAGCCTGCAGGATGACCTGGCAGGCTGTATGGGAAGTAACAGCATCTTCATTATGACTTTGTGCAGTTGCTCGTTTCTGTTTTGTGAAATCGCTATGCAGTTGGAATTGGTGGTAAATCTGAAGTCTAACACGGTTGAGTTTATTTGATTTTTTTTTTCCAGTCTTTTTTTTTTTAGTGAATTTATTGGTAACCTTATTTTGACAGCAACAGGCAGTTCTATTTTGATTTCTTACTTGAGCTAACTTGATCTGGTACCAAGTTTGCTTTTCTGTGTTTCCAACTCTTTCAATTTGTCTCAAGTGCCAGGTTTATGAATGTGCAAAAGGGACATGTCAAAACCTGATACAAATTCTCTTGCATAGAGGATTTGAGGTTAATCCATCATCGATAACATCAGAGGGGTGCTGTTGACTGAAATGTAGGTAACAACATAGAAGTGAAGAGGTGACATTACACACCTGTAGTTTTTTGCTGTTATTTTAATGGCTTATCTTCAGAAGTGTCAATATTTTATCACTGGGCCCAGTCTAGCATGAGCCTTCTAATGCTTTTATCTTTTAGACTGTTGAAGTTGTTACTTCTCACAAGCTGGTTGTTAAGCAATAGAAAAGTCAGCCTGTTGCTAGAAACCTGTAATTTAGAAAACCTCAAAAATTCTTCTCCTTCAAGAAATGATTGTCAATAAAGACAAAGAATTAAAACAAAAAGATCTGCTAGCAGAGATTTTAAACAAACAAACAAAAAAACCCAACAAACACTTTAGCACTTTTTTCTTCCCCTTTTTTTTTTTCTTCAAGGTTGCAGTGTTATGCATCCGCCCTGCTCTGATTTCAGATCAGATTTCTTTTGGCTCCACAGCTGAATCTCCCAGCTGGCTTTGGATGTGCTAAAAATTTAATAGCCAACTTTCAGATTGAGAGTCAAGCATAGAAATGGCTCGATGTCAGCCTTCTGTGAGGGGCAAGTTCTCATCTTCGTGCTTGGGCTGTGCTCCTTTTCTCCAGCTCACTCTGCACAGTGGCTCCATTATTTTTCGTTGTCTCTTTCCCTGATGTTCAAGGCTGTTATCTGTGCACGGCCCTATACTCCTAGGCTATCATTCTTTTTAAATAATTTCCCACCTAACTGATATTCAGTCACATGGTAAAGACTTATTCCGATGTCCTTCAAAAAAGCTATTGTCAGCCCAGTCCGTGCCATTAGCCAGGGAGAGAGCTGATCCTCAGCTCTCGTATGAGATTCAGTGCTGTTAGGGAGGAAAGTTCATGGCTGCTGAGTCAGAGGAAATATTTCTAATGATTTGTCTCTTGTATTTTCTTTTCTTTCTAATCAAATCAGTGATACACAGTAAAAGCCAGAACAAGTTCTCAGATGGTTTAAAATGAAATACCATAATCTACTGAAATTAGTGGAACTTGGCTGACTTAGAGGAGGTAAGTCTGTGCTGGGTTGCTTTATGGTACCCGTGTAACTGCAGAAGAGACTCGCCTGAGCTTCCTGAATTCATAGGTTTTGTTCTGCTTTTGCTGAAACTAAGTTAAACGACTGCTTTAAGTAACTTCAGACATAGTAAAAACCACACATTAGCATATCCTGTGGAGGAGGTGAAATGTCACCATATTTATCTATGTAAATTATGTTTGAAATTATTTGTTCAGAATGCTGTGATTAAAAGAGGAAAAAAAAAAATTCAACATCTAGCTCAGATATCAGTCCTTCCAAGCAAAGGAAAAGGAAAATATATAGACAGTCTCAAGCAAAGATGAAATCAGGAAGGGTTACAGATCCATCACATGTTGAATGAGACCCAAAGCACCTTTCCCATGTCCTTGTATGCATCTCGGTAGTAGGTTCGACTGCAATGAAGCGGGTCAACAGACTGGGGAAAAGTTCATCTTTTTCCTCTGGACTATGACAATACATTATTTGGAGGATTACTTAAAAACTTTCCTTAAAAGTTACAGAATTTCCTTTAATGGATAAGATCTTGTGATAACGCATTCCTGAAACTTGTATCTTTAGGCTGTCGTCTTTAGCTTATCACATCAGGGTTTTTTTAAAAAATTTGTCAGTTTATTCATCTGTCAGTGTTGACTTGCATACAAACACAGAAGCTTTGCTTCAGAGCACATGCACTGCATGTGTGAATTTCTCTCTTTGCAGAACATGTCACCTGTACTAATATTCTGGAAACAGCAATAGTCTACTAAATATATGAACGTGTATTTATACTCCTGCCATCTGGAAAGACACAAGGCATCTCAGCCTTGTGAACGTGCTTGGTGATATGCTGGGTGATGTTTGAGGACAAACAGAGGGAGTAACTTTGGCTATGGCTCCTTTGTCATGCATTAAGACACAAGTGGTAGTGTTTCATAGGATGGTTTTAATTAGTAGCAAAATTCTACCTACTTTGGGCTGTAAGACATTGTTGCTGTATGTAGACAAGTAAGTTACAAAGCAGCCACCCATCACTTGCAAGTGCTCACAACAGCAGAAGACAGCAATGGTCAGCATACAGAACAACTCGAGGCCATTTCTGTTACTAACTGGATGTTCAGGAACCAGACCAGTACGTTTGTACGGTGCAGCATCTGAGCTAAAAAAATCTTGACGTCCTTGACTTGAGTTTTGCACTTCTGCACTTTTCTAGAAAGTACAAATCCAGAAGCAATTTGACAAGTTTGGTTAGTCTGCTAAGCAGCCAGCATTTCTGGGAGCCAGGTGAGATTAGCTCGCAGGCTAGATCTAGTCCTTGGAGTGCTGACTGGCTGCCTCCGGCATAGCATGTGTGAGTTATGGGTCAGTAAAAGCATATTAAGGATACCAGGAGGGCACGCTGAAGAGGATGCTGTATGAATTTTTGCATTTGTTGTCAAGCAGTTTGGGTATGTGCAGCCCATGTTTTGATTCAAAAATACAGGACTGACAAGGAAATGGTCAGTCGTTATCATAATCCATAACAAATGACAGCAAGTCACGTAAGGGATATGTGTCCAATATACCATGCAAGCACAAACCTATTCTTAGGGCAGCTGTCAAAATCATATTGGTGGTGTTTACGTATTCTCATATTTAAAGTGTTTCCATGGTTGATCAGACCGTTGAAGAAGTCTCAGGCAGTTGGGAGGGTGTTTGTTCTGGCAGGCTGCAGGGTGGCCTTACTTTCTTTGGGTCTCCTGACCCTGAGAGTTGTCTCCTGTGGCTTACGCAACTTTCAGAAACATAACACTTTCTTTGACGTTGCTGTCACTTGGGGTTTTTTTTTACCAGGAATAAAGCTTGTTGCGTTGGGAGCAACAGAGTGTGACAACGATTCAGGCAGTGCAGCACCACTTTTTCTTCTCTTAAACTTTTTCTCTCTGTGCACTCCTGCCGTCCTGTCCTGTTGTGGATGAGGCTTGCTAAGTTCTCAAAGGCTGCTCTGACTTAGGGGAGTCATTCTCATATCTGATATTATGTATTGAACCATATGGTATGTCTTTCATTAGGAATTGCATGAGCTCATCTAAAAGCAGAAGTTATTTTCTAACTAAATTCTAAGATCTTTTTTTAGCTATTGAAGTGCTTAGAAATCGCACATATGGCTGTAGTAAATGCAATACTAGAGATAAGTGGACTCATTTGCTCCTAAACAGAAATGCACATGCAAATAGTATCTGAGTTCACCTGAGTAAGTGAGGCTTTATTTTATCTGTATATGCATGCAGATTAAAGTGTTTTTTGTATATTTCTGATTTGCGAACTTTTTTCAAACAAAATGTGATTTTTTATTTTTTTTTTTCCCCATATATTATTGAATCCCACTATTAGTTAGTGGGCTGCTACCAATCAGTGTTTTGAATCCTTAAAATCTCCTATGTCATTATTTGACTGTCAGTATGCCTTTAGCCTATTTCTTTCTGTAGTGCATTCACAAATCATGCTGTTACTGCATGGCTTCAACTTGGAAAGTCTGGCAGCAATAATCTGAACTGTCTCCTATTCTTACTTTTTAGTTCTTTTGCATCAGTGTTATACTGCCTCAGAATGGAAATGAGCTTGGATAAATGTAGAGGCAAGGTGTCCAGACATTGGTTTCTGGAAATAACTTCCTTCTGTTAATATGTCAACAGGGAAGGCTGTGGCGTGGCTGCAAGATAGAAACTGCCTGGTTGGCTGTGACCTCCAGATAGACTCTGGATATCTGTTTGGACCAAATCTGAAAAGCTTTATGGTTAAGCCTTTTGTCCTGCCAGGGCCTCGTGGCCCTATCTTTATGTTTCTGTGATAAGAAACAGACTGAACCTAAGTTTCAGTTAATACTGGCTCTTGAAAAACAGAAATGTTGTCCATAAAATCAGTGGAATTCCTGTTTGGACAGGCTCATTCTCCAAGCTGTTACAAAACCTACTTGTGCAAGTTTCTCTCTCCCTTGCTTTAAACTTTTATTTTTAATGTCCTTGGAATGCTTTAAAAGAATAATTAGCCATTTGATTATCTGGGGAGAGAAATCAGTTGCAGATTTGAGACAGTCAGTATAGGGAATTTGGATTTTCTGATTGTTTTTTCTGAATGACAGAGCAGGTTTATTTAAAAAAACAAACAAAAAAAACCCCCAAAAACATAACCCCCCACCCAAAAAACCAACCAAACAAAAAACCCCACAACATGCTATTCCATCTAAAAATGAATATATCTTGGAAGAGAATTTAGAAGAATGAAATCCATACCTTATGAAGGGATGGGAAGTGTTTCAGAGGATGAGAGCCCCGTCGTTATTGTTTACCAGCACTGTCCTTATTGCTTCAGGACACCTTTCTGTCACGACACAATATTTTTCATATCTTACAGAATTAATGTTCATTACAATTTTTGTCATTCACGTCATGCTGATCTCAGTTAAAGTTTTGTAACACACACCAGTAAGGCATAGTATAACTGTGAAAAACACAGTTGGTTTGGTGGGTTGTTTTTTTGAATTAGATTGAAACCTGGTTGTGATTTTTTTCTGTGGTGTGTTTTTTTTTTTTTTTTAAATCAGTTTGGCCCAGTTTGCCAGAACATCTGCAGAATTCACGAACAGCTTGTTGACTGAGCTCAACAGCAGGAGAAACTGTAGTCGGTCAGTTCTGCCCTCTTCAGCAGGTGTAATACCAGTTGATGGAAATTGCAATACATGGTTTCAGGGGACATGTGGATAATGTGTCCAGATGATAGCAACATCAACAAAGTATAGAAAAAAACATGGGCAGATGTTTGGCTTATTCTGTCTACATGGATACATGTACTTAAATTCACTCTAATGGAGTTCATCTACTGTCACATTGTGGTTTGCTCTGTTACAGAGAAGGATTTTACAGTAGGCTGCTAATCTTACAAAACAGTCCACCTGTTGCAGCAGCCATAATTTGCAGTGTCTTAGCTGCAGATTTTCTGCACACCCTTTTTTAAAAAAAAAATAAATATCTTTCCAAAGATATTTGAGCATTAGGTTTGTCTGCAATGGGATGAATTGCTTTGTGGTTTTGGCATATAGCAGGCTATTCTTGCAGTAAGACTGGATACTTCAGACCTTCACAGACACAAAGAAGATAAATTACGCACTTTTCAAACTTCATCCTTAAAAAAAAATAAAATAAATGCCTCTATGTTTATTGAAGTGAATGATGTTTACTTTTGGTTTTGGTTTTCTACTGTGTATGCCAGGAGTGTAGTCAATTCTGAAATCACTGAAATAGAACTTTGTCTAAACTCGATCAACAGAATATTCAAATACATCAATAATTATTAGAGATACTTGGATTGTTCAATTATGAGTCATTGTTCTTCAGGTCCATTTATGTATAATGAAAGTGGTGGTAAATCCTGCTGTCCTGTAATGAGAAGGTCCTGTTGTCAGTATGCAGATACGGCAAGAGCATCCCATGTTTGTTATCTGCTCCAGGCCCTTCTCTCTTCATTCACACTACTAGAGAAATTCTTAAAAATTCTGAATTGTCACAGCTTGCAAATTTAGATTCAGTGCTTTGTAAGATTAATTAAAAAATGTATCAAACTTTAATTTTGAAGCTGATATGAGCATTTGAAGTAAAGGGGGTTTGTCTGTTATTCATTTAACACAGCATGAAATAACATCTGAATCAAATAGCAAAATTTTAGTAAATAAGATCCAGTATCTATTATGAGGCCTCATTATTCCATAGACATAGTAATATTTTCAAAGTGTAGTTTTTTTCTTCTTCCTAATCTGCTTTCAATGTTTCCCCTTGTTTTTTCAACAAGGCATTGTGTGTTGATGTTTGTAATTAGATCATTTGCATACAGCGGTTGTCATTAAAAAATTAGTATTTTCAGTAATTACAATGTCATGGTATCTGAGTTATCCAAAGCCTTCCGATTTCTAAATATTTAAAATTATAATTTAGGTCACATAGTTCCCATCATGCTAACCATTATTTTCAGTGTTATTTCTCACATGACTGCTTCTCGGGTTCAGGTTTGTTTCACAGTGAATAATTTGTAGTCTCCATTTTAGTGGGTTTCTAACGTAGAGTATTTTTTCTTTTTTAGATAAAACATAGTTGTGAGTTATTTGCCGGAAGTCCTGCATCCAGAGCCACGTGTACTCAGTTACTACTGAGATACCTGTCATCCCTCTCTTCTGGAGAAATAGACAGATGAGCCTGGTACCAGACATGCTCAAAGTAGTGATGTGCATAAAACTGACTGTAAACTCACTAGCAGCTACAAAGCCTCTTTCACTGGATTGAGAAATGTGCTCTGTAAATTCAGGAAAGGAAACTAAAATCCTAAAAAAAAAAAAAAATATTGGTACCCACTTCAGCACACTTCCAGGATGTTATGCTTCCCTCTTGCCAGTCCTGACAATAATCAAGCTGCCAGAATTTGTAACAAAATTAGGGTTGGTTTTCCAGACTTCCTCTTGGCTGTAGAGACAGTACCTTGTCCGTATGTGGTAGTACTGAATCTGAAAGGGCTCCCTACTCCTCTCCTGTGTCTAACATGAACTGGAAGAACAAAAGGTAGAAACTGTTCTGCAGTGTGGCGATATGAAGCTGCTTAAAGGGAAGGGAACTGATTTATAAGAGTTAAATTGTCAAAATCCTTCTCTTGAGGTGATATTACACTGTTGTGGAAGGGTTTCCTCTTCCAAAAACAGATGTGAAAAGTGGTTAGAGTCACTTTGTATTCTGATGATGCTAGCAAAGACACCCCAAACGTTGTGGCAAAGGTCTCTGCCCACTTTTCATGAATGTATTCAAGGGAGGGGATGCTGTATTTCTTTCTCTCTGTCTCTCTTTCTGACTTTGCTCTGTAATGGACATGAGCCAGAGAAATGTCTGTCTTGGTCAATGCAGTCTCTTGTTTGAGGAAATAAAGTAGAGCGACTACAGTCAGTGCATCCCATTAAATTATTTCTTTCATTCTAATTCCAGTGACTTTGCTTTTGGAAATTATATACACTTTCCCAGCCATATAATATGAAAAATCAGTCTTTACCGAATAGAAATCAAGCTTTAGGAATGGGAAAGTAACACGATAATAGGAAAGCTTCAGTAGAGGTGAAATTTGACTTAAAATCCTGACTTCAGTACTCTAAATACGTACTCTTCCTTTTTAAGCCAAAGAGTAAATTACTTTATAAATTTCCGACACTTGCTAAGTAATCAGTTTGATGTCACATTTTGCCTGTCAGGTGGTTAGATATTCTAAAGTAAACAAGGAGCAGAAAACAGAACAGGCCCAGAAAATTAAGTAGTCTTTATTCTTCCAGTTTAGCAATGCAAATGTTGCTGGTACTTGTGTATTCCAGGCTGCTTAGACTCCCCTCAAAAGGATCTAAATCAAAGGAGCCAGGCTTATTCAGCAAAGAGGCTTCTCGGGGCTATATCCAGTGTAGCTTCTCAGGTAGAGTAGGGAAAGTTAGTGTTTTGCATGGGACAGGCTATTATTGAAATTGGAGAGCGTCCGTGAACAGAGGGGAATGAACCTTGCAAGATGAGAGGGACCATCCATGATCAACTCAGAAAATAAAATAATATTCTCCCATATAACTTTTCGTAAAATTGGACATCCTATCCATTCCTAGCCCTGAGGCACACAAGGAAAAAGTTATACCTCTCACACTGGTCAGAATGGGAAAACTCATAGAAATTCCCTCTTTTACTGCAGAGGTATTCTGGGACGGGAAATAATTTTAATGGCACAGAAAGTTACCTAGTACTGTGTGCATGACAACTGTCTAGTCAGATTTTTCTGCTTCTGGGGTGACCTGTGTTTGCCTTGGTAATGCTAGTTGCAGACAGGAGTACGCCCGTTAATGCTATGCACCAGTACATGCTGGGGGCCACCCACCTGGCAAGCAGCTTTGCAGAAAATGACCTGGGGGTTCTGGTGGACACCAAGTTGAACATGAGCTAGAAATGCGCCCTTGTGCCAAAGGTGGCCATCAGTATCCTGGGCTGTCTTAGGAGGAGTGTTACCAGCAGGTGCACTGGGTCCAGTTCTGGGCTTCTCAGTTTGAGATGGATATGCACTTATTGGAGGGTGTCCAGTGAAGGGCCATTAAGATGATGAAGGGACTGGAGCATCTCTCCTATGAGGAAAGACTGAGAGAACTGGGACTGTTCAGCCTGGAGGAGAGAAGGCTGAGTGGAGGATCTCATCAATATGTGTAAATACCTGAAGAGAGGGTGCAAAGAAGATGGAGCCAGGCTCTTTTCAGAGGTGCCCAGGGACAGGACCAGAGGCAGTGGGCACAAACTGAAGCACCAGAGGCTTTGTCTGAACATCAGGAAACACTTTTTTAGTGTGAGGGTGACCAAGCACTGGCACAGGTTGCCCAGAGAGGTTGTAGAATCTCCCTCCTTGGAGATACTCAAAAGCTGCCTGGACACAGTTCTGGACAGCTGGTTGTAGGTGGTCCTGCTTGAGCCAGGGGGTTGAATCAGATGACCTCCAGAGGTCCTTTCCAACCTCAACCCTTCTGTGATCTTGTAAAGATGCCTGCTGTGCATGGTTTGGGCCTGTGTGTGGTGCTGATATGTTGCATCATGGTTTGTGAGCAAGATGGGGTTCAGAAGTGGCCAGAGTAATCTTGCACCTTTGATATGTTGTGCAAGCATAGACTGCAGTTCCAGATTCTCATTAGTTGAAGCTAGCCAAGATCATTCGGAAGTGTCACATTTAATCTCATTTCTGTCTCTGAGACATTCAGTTGTGCATATCATATGGCTTTGACAAAATAATCCTGACACATACGTGGTCCTGAGATACTGAAAAATCCAGTTAAGCCATTCATACTACAGGTTTGGTGTTGGTTATTTGTGAAGTAAAAATGAGGTCCCCTCGTGCTGTTTCAGTTCACGGCAAGCTCACACCTCTACTTCCCTTTAACCAGAGAGCAGCCAGAAATACATCTGCTACAGAATCGCCGGTGACATGGTCATAGAGGACCTCGGAGGGGAGGAAAGCCAAGTGCTTGGCAGCTGTGACAGATCTCCTTCCACTTACCTGCATGACTGGGCACTTGAACCACCATATCACGTGAACCACAGCAGCGCTCATCAGACAGGAAGGGAGGTTTCCATGCTGCGTGATGCTGCCCGTGCCTTCGATCCCTCCCAGGCTGTGCCGCCAGCTTTGCTCCTGCCCGTGGTTTCTCAGAGTGCCTTGTCCAGGGCGGTGAGAGGGAGCTTTGCTGGGGCTGGCGGTTCTCCTCGCCTCCCTCCCTTACCAGTTTGGAGTGGTTTTCCTGGTGCTGCCATGGAAACGGTGCCTGCAGTCACAGAAGAGGGAATGTGTGTGGCATTCAGCCGCTGCCAGGTGTAGGGAGGAGAGAGCCTGCATTTTGCCCAGTCCAAGTTCCCACTGTGGGGAGAGATGGCAGACTTAAGATGGGGGGCAGGGGGGAGAACAGAAATGGCTCTTAAACCACAGCTCAGAAGCTATGGCCGGAAATCAGTTTGAATCCCCTTTCTGCCATTAAATTAGCTTAAAAAACTAAGTTTAAAACTCAGTGTGCTCTGCCTTGTTTTTATTTACTTTGCCTTTCCTTTTCGATACTATCATATCACAAACTGGTCTGTTCTGAAAAGGGAGCTCCTACCTGCTTGTTTTGTGCTCAGGGCCTGGGGCTTTAGCGATGTGAGGCGTGTGTGCCAGGTCTTAGACAGAAGCGTTGGGGTTGACAATGCTGCCAGAAGGTTCCTGCGTTCATCACACAAGGGTAGATACAGTTTTGGTCGCTGTGTGTTTTCTGTAATAGACTTGAATATCAGATGACTGCCGTTGTAGTTTTGATGGCAGCTGACTAGTCTTTGAATTGAAATCTGTCCTGTATTGTGGAAGCAGTGCCATTATTTTAGTGAAACTTGGTAATTCTGTGGTGCAGCAAGTGTCAATTTGTATGTTTGATCTCCCAGAGCCATAACCACAGATCCAGTGCAGTACATTTAATTCTTTTGTTCCATTCACTGTTTTACTTAAATAGTGCAAATCTGGGAATCTTCTTGTTTATTTGAAGACTCAGTAGCAAAACTATTTTGTGTTTTAATGGAAGAATGTCCCAGATTCCCAATCTGGATGTTTTATGGATGAAAATTTGTTTTTATCTAAAAAACCTGATTCATTATGTTTACTGGTTTCTGTGTTGTGGCAATAGATGTATGTTTCACTAATTGGAATGACCATTGTTGGTCGGACAACTTGTCTCCACCAATCACCATAAGTATATGCTGAAGGAAGAGTAAGAACAGGGCAAGAATATATGATACTGTCTCCTAATACTCAAAGGCCACCTGTTTTCAGATTTCTACTACCCAGTAAAGTTATGATATGCTTAGATGTGGGCGTGTTGTTTAGGTCAACATCTAGCTGTGTAGCTAGTGTCACTGACAGTTGTTCTTCTTCCATGATCAAGGGACTATAATCTGCTGAGGGGAGAAGAGATCCACTTTTCAAAGAAGTGCAAGGATGCTTTTGCCAATAGACTCAGGAACAATGAAGCGGACTTTAAATGAGGGTTAAGGGAGAGTGGAGACAATTAAGGCTGGAGGGGGCAAGGTGAAAGCGTGCGTGGAACAGAGCCATAGGGGAGGCTACTACCTCAGAGACAAAGAGCAGAGAGCGCATCATCTCAAGTGCCTGTGCACCAGCGCTTCTGCTCTGGGCAACAAAACAGAAGATATGGAGTTCCTCATGCAGTCACAGAGTTACAATGTCATTGGGATTTACAGTAACTTAGTGGGAAAGCTCACATGACTGTAGTCCTGCAGTGGACAGTTAAGACTATAAGAAAAGACAGAAAGTGTAGAAGATGGGTAGAAGAGAAGAAAGGATTGTGCTCCGTGTAAAATGATAGTTTTAATAAACAGATTTCAGCTGCGATCTGTAGAATGCTTTTTGGTCAGAATCAGAGCCACTGAGAGACCTCATGGTGTCAGCTACAGACCTGGATAAGGAAGAAGAGGTGGATGAAGCCTTCTGTAGTTACCTCCAAGAATCGTCAGGCCTGCAGGACCTGGTTCTCAAAAGGAAATTCAACCATCCTGATACTTACTGGGGAAGCAATGCAGTGGTGCACAAGCAATCTGGGAGATTTCCCGGGTGCACTGAGGACAGCTTCCTAGTGCAGTCGGTGCATGGGCCAACTAGGAATGATGCTCTTCTGGACTGAATGCTCACTAGTAAAAGACATATTTGAAGATACGGATGTCAACAGCAGCACTGGCTGCAGCGAGTAGAGGCAAAGGGGCTTGAAGAGGACAAGTGTTAAAATAAAGACCTGGACTTCAGAAGAGCAGATTTCAACTTGCTCAGGGAACCGTTAGGAGGGATCCAATGGGGCTCTGTCTTGGAGGGCAATGAAGCTTAGGAATTTTGGGATATTTCCCAATACAGTTGCTTCTTGAAGCACAAGAACAGTCTATCCCCCGAAGCAGGAAAAGGAGCAGGCATAAAAAGAAATTGGCTGGAAAAACAGCAAGCTACTAAGAGAGGTCAAATGAAAAAAGAAGCACTAGAACAGTGCAAAAGGGGGCAAACTCCCAAAGAGGAATGTAGAAATACTGCTTCAGTGTGCAGAGGTGCAATTAGGAAGGCAAAAGCTCAGCTGGAGCTCAAACTAGCAAGAAATAACAAGAATAACATAAAAGTTTCTGCAGGTACGTTGGTAGGAACCAGAAGTACAAGAAAGATGTAAGCCTGCTGCTGAATAGGGCCAGCAAATTAATAAAAAATGGCACAGAAAAGGCTGAGGTACTCAGCCTGTCTTCAGAGGTAATGGACCCCAGAACTCTTATATCAAGTAGCAACGACGAAGCAAATGGCAAACCACTGATAGTAGAGGATGGCCAAGTGAGGGACCATCTGTAGAAATTGGACAGGTTCAACTCCTGTGTGACCTGACAGGATGTGACCGAGGGTGCTGAGAGAGTTGGCTGATACCACAAAACTACTCCCTAACATCTCTGGAGGCTCACGGAAGTAAGGGTAAATGCCATATATCTGGAAAAGAACAAATCTTACCACCTACAAAAATGCAGAAAGGTAGATCCAGGAAACTACAGACCAGTCAGCCTTACGTTTCCGGGAGAAAGTATGCAACTCATGGAAGCATTTCCAGGCAGCTGAAGGCCGTGTGAAGTTAGGATCAGTTTTGCTCCACAAGGATCACCTTCTACTTATCTACAGGGAATTTAATCTCCCGTTTTGTGTCCTGCTTTTTCAGGCTGTGAAAACATCCTTCTAAAATTCTCTGTTATTGCTCTTCAGCCTTACTGTTGCACATAGTTTTGTATTATTCCCAAACTTGGTCACCCTGTTGTTCACTCCTTATTTCAAGTCATTTATGTATGTATTGAACAATGTGGAACACAGAACCAGAACTTCACTGGTAGACACCTTCAGCTGTGAGAATTTACCACTTATTTCTAGTCTTGATCTCCTGTTTAAGAAAGTACTTATCCATACAGAAACCTTCTGGATAAGTAGTTCGTATTTATATATCTGTGTCCACTAATTCTGTTCCATGTTATAGGCTCCCCTAATTTGCCTAATACGACTGTCTGTCATGCTGCTATGTAGTCTTATAGACCTCTCTGGAAACAGGCATTGCATTTGATGTCTTTCAGTTCTCTGGTACTACATCTATTTTAAGCTATGTATTTTCTAGTTCCGTCAGAACTCTTGAGTGAATACCATTTGATCTTCCAATTTTTTACTGTTTGTTTTGTCAATTTGTTTCACAACCTATTCTACAGTCACTTCAGTTTCAGGCAGATCCTCTGATAAGGTCCCTCAGTGAGTTCTTAGCATGGGAATTTCCTATGAAATAGCAAAAACCTTTCTGAAGGATTCATTTAGTTTCTCTTCAATGAACCCTTTTATGTCGTCATCACCCAGTAGCTCTACAGACTCTCCAGGCAGCTTCTTTCTCCTGATGCATTTGAAGAAGGATTTGTTGGTAGCTTTGATGCCTTTGGGTGTTTGTCCCTTAGAACCATATTGTGCTGTCTTGTGTTTTTATATTTAACCTGTCAGCATTTATAGTCCTCTATTTTCTTCATTTGAAGATTATTTCAGTTTTCAGAAAGAGTGTTTTTGTTTCTAAGGACTTCGTTTGTCCTCCTGTTTAACTGTGCTAACTTATTTTTGTTACGTCTTAAGCTTTTCTTGACACACTTCATTGGCCCTGTGCTTCCAGTATGGGGGCATCAACTAGTTTCCTTGCTGCCTATGAGGACTTAACTCTTACCTTTAAACAATTTTTTTGATTTTTTTTCTTACAGATTTTCTCTTTTTACTGGCTCATAACTGGGAGATTTTCTGCCTTCTGTAGGGATCTTGGATCTGAGCACAGAATGATCAATTAAGAGTGGCTTCTCAGCTGCAAGATGTCAGACCATCTTTTGTGCATTATCTGAGACAAAGTCAAGAATTGCATCTTTTCTTGTGGGCATCCTAACCAGCTGTCTATGTGCCATGTCTTTCTGTCATTTGTTTTTGGTTTTTTTTTTGTTTGTTTGTTTTTTGAGACTGTACAAACTATAGGAGTGGTTATTGCATTTTGTACCCTTCCTTCAAAATATGTCTCTGTCTTGATGGACAGCCAGTACTGCCAACTCCATACTGTGTCAACCTATACAAGTTCTTTTTATTCAATGAGATTATTTGTTTAATTTGATTCTAAGCTCTTTCCCTGTCTTTGTCCATACTACAAATGTTATCCTGAACTGCATGTTCCTTACCTATTTGTTTTTAAACAGGTAATTTTTAGACTGTAATTTCATTATGAAAACCTTTTTAGTTTGTTCAAAAGATGAGCTATTCATACCAGAAATTAGGAGAATAAAATCGTAATGATACTTCTTAAAACTAAGATTTTCATTACTAATTGCTTTTCTCTTTCATAAGAAATAATATGAATCTGGTGGGAATTTCCTTAATCTGGTATTTCTGCAGGGTAGTCAGAAAAGGAAGGAATTGCCTAATTATTTTAGTAGTTCTCTTCTTTGTAATAAAAGATGTAATAAAAGAGGAAAGATTCAAAAGCATATTTTGGGCTATCAAAGTTAACTGCTACTGCCACAAAATCATCTGTGAGAGAAAATGTGCATATCTTGAGGGTTTGCAGTCCTTGAGGTGATCTTTTTTAGCTCCATGATGTTTGAAAGCCTGTTTTTTTTCTTAATATTTAATAGTAGTAGAAATAAGTGAAGAATTTGACTAATCAACATACTGTCTGATAGAATACTAAAATTTTTTGTTTGCAAACATCCCTGTATTTGTGCTGAATTTCCTTACAGTTTCATTGTAAGCATCTATTTATTTAAAAGTCCATCTACGTTCAGTAAATGTAGCAAACAGAGTCTTGCAAGTATGCAGAAAATCAAGCTTCTAAAATCCTATAGGTATTAATTTGCATGCAGTAGGTTACCCTAAAAAAAAAATAAGCCCATCTTGCTTTGTTAGATAACTTTCGAATCCCTTACTAACATACTAATGACTCTTTAATAGCTACTCATTGCAATGTTCAGATCTAGTATCCTAATTAATTCAGAGATTGAAGAATAATTTCAAACTATGGAGTCTGTTCTTGGATATGCTGCGCTGATAGTCTATGTATGGACTGAGAAATGAGTCTCTCTTACAAGGCAAGGAAAATCAAAAGAGAAAATTGTTCACCAAAATAATTTCTCCAACAGAAGCAGGGGAAGAGGAAGGGACTAGATGCGTCTAATTTCTTAGACCATTCTGGACAAGTGTAAAGCTAATGATTTATAATGCTGGCTCTCCATCTGTACGCGATGCCTAGGATGACGTGTATCTTCAAAACTCTGGAATGGAGAACTAGTTTAGAGACGTATAAATAGGAAACTGGAGAACCCCATGAGTAAAATGCTGGAGCATACTTTAGATCTCAAAACATGTAGGTAGACTACACAAAAAGTGTTGTGTGTTACTGGAATCCACATATGTTGGTGTGTACTGACACCTCTGTAGCTATTGCTAGCATCTTGGCATAATGCCCATCAGACCACAAATCGGATCAAAGAAAGGGAGACTAGAATCAAAAAAGGTCTTCTTAGTCGTTCAATGTCTTGAACGTTTTTAGAGGTTTTACTTTTTGAAACCATGTTGCTTTATTTTCTTAGGTTTCCACATGTCTTTAAACCATGCAAATAATTTTTACATCCTGATAAAGCATCTTCAGCTGCAACAGGACTGTGTGGTGCTCTTTTCAGAACAAAATTACACTACAGATATGTATTGGAAAATCAAGGTAAAAGGCATCAGTACACAGCTCTGTCTCATACATTAGGTTTGCTGAACATGCAAAGTCAGGCTCCAAAAACCACTACCCTATATGGAATTACCCTTCTTGTTTCCACTTAGACACAGTAAATATTTGTGCCTAGACAACTGAGAAGTAAACAAGACTTGCAAGCTTGGGCCAGTGTAACACTGAAGAGTCAGGGTCTATTACTAAACTCCAGCTCTGTTTCTCTCGCTCTCCTCAGAGAAGATCCACCATCTCTGAGGTTTTGTTTTGCTCCCACGTTGAGCTTTACAATTAATAACAGTAAGCCCTAAAGCAAGTCAAATCTAGTGAGTTAGAAAGTCAAATTATCTCCTTAAATTGCTGCTGAAGAAGGAGGAGAAGCAAAGGTATGAGATTAGAAAGCTCTTAGTAGTTCTAATCCTGTCCTAACACTCCAAGGCTTTTACTTACACTTTATTACTTTGGAGACTGAAGTAGTTTACATGGGAGGAAGTAGAATAGCACAGCAATCATGGTGGGTGATAAACCATTGGGAGTGTTGGCAAGGGATACAAAAACTAGTGAGAAAGAGAGGAAAGGAGTGAGCTAAAAGACTAAAGCTGAATACAAAACAGAAGAAAAAATGGGATAAAAAAGGACCAGGCAATTTGTAACAGAAAAATGGAGATAATTTGAATAACTTGGTGATTGTGCTGGAGAAGAAATAATACAATTTCCCTACAAACAGGAGTCCAGGCGATTGGGCAGTGTGCCTTTAGAGAGCAAGGCTTGCCTGTAACTCACAGAGGAACAGGGCAGTGTGCCTGGAGAGCTGAAACATGCAACTGAATGCAATTGTGACCTCATTTGTATCAGGGTCCTAAAAATAGAAAATAAAATAGTCTGATTTCTATAAAAGTGGTTAAAGGCATGAAAGGGACTTCTTTGAAGTAATCTTACATGAAAAAGAAGGAATAGTTTATGTTAAATACCGTAATCAGCCAAACTAGTTCTTTAACCCGTAAATAATCCATATGCATAGTAGCCCAGATGCCATGCTAATCTCTTGTGAAGAAGCATGGCATTGCTAAAACTCTCAGATCAGGTGAGGGAATGAGCTAGAGAAATACAGGTTCAGGCTGATAAAATACTAGCACTTATATCAAGTCTAATGTGTCTTTATGTAAGCATGATGGTGATCAGAGAGTTTGATTGTCACTAATCTGTGATACAGATTCGAATAAAGCCTTGGAAAAATTTCCAGAACTGATCAGTTCTAGGATCGTGGAAAAAACAGGTTAAAAGAGACCTCTGGAGGTCTACTCCACGCAGGTCTAGCTTCAATGTTATACTTTCAAAATCTCCAAGAATGGAGATTCTAAAACCTACCTGGGCAAGCTGTTCTAGTGTTTAACCACGCTTGCTGTGTTGTTTGGGGGTTTTGTTTGTTTGTGAGGTTTTTTTCTTTATATCCAGTCAGAATTTACCTCATTGCAACTTGTGACTGTTGCCTTTGTTAGTTTGCTGTATACTTCTGACAAGAGCCTGGTGATGTCTTCACTACAATCCCTCATTAAGAAGTAAAAGTCTGCAGTTAGGCCCTCCCTGTACCTTCTCTATGCTAAACAAACCAAATTCCTTCAGCTTCTTGTACGGCATGTGCTTCCATCTTCTCACCATCTTGGTGGCCCTCTGATGGTCTTGCTTCAAAATCTTGTCATGTCTCTTGTCCTGGTGGCCCAAAACCAGGCAGTGTACTCAAGATGGCAGCTTCAGGAGCACCAAGTACAAGGGAATAATTACCTCTTTCTTGTGCTAGAGGCTCTCTTGCTAGTGCAGTGAAATAAGTGGTTGGCCATCATCACCACAGGAATGCACTACTGAGTCACAGCTTCTTGTCCACCAGCCCCCCAGGTCCTTTCTGTGGAGATGCTGTACTGTTACATGGGATTCCATCCTCTATGTGGGACTTCTCATTTTTCTTTCTGAACTTCATGACACTATCATTGGCCTGTTCTTCCAGCTTGTCAAGGCTCCTCTGAAAGGTAGTCCTGCCCTCCAATGTATGAATTGCTTCCTTCGGGCTAGTGTTATCTGGAAATTTGCAGTTGCATATAGGTGCAGTCGTAGCTATTAAAAAGTTGTTTGGGGTTTTTAATCTTAATTTTTTTTTGGCCTTCATTAAGATTTTGCAACAACATACCCACTGCTGAGTTTTTTAATTTGCCACCTCTCTGCTCATCTGATTATTGCCTTGTTGTGAGTTTTTTCTCTCACCCCCATATTATTCAGTGAAAGGGAAGAATGAAATCATCAAGTGAAAAAGGATAAGAACAGTACAAGTGAAAACACAGTCCAACAATGGAGAAAGTAGAGAAGCTGGAGGAATTGAATGGTTCATTCTAAAGCACAGTTTGAAGCTTGTGGACAAAGTTCAGTGTCAGATGGACAGGGGCATTGCTAGTGATGTTTTTATCCTGTTTGAAAGCATGAAGAAATTCTGTTTTCCCTCTAGATGCAGAATGGGCTGTCGGGTATGATTTGTGCATGATGCTGTCCTTAGATTTCCACCAAGTTAAACTTCCCTAGATTTTGCTGTTTTCCTCAGGAAGTACGTGCCCCAATTTTAGCTGCTGGTGTGTGTCCGGTACAGTAGGTTAAGAATAGTTTGTTGCCAACACCACTCTTAAGTAGTGGTGTTTACTTGGAGTTTATAGATGTGCAGTATATGGAATTATGCATGATGCCATAGGATGTGCATAGAAATATACACGTACTACTTGTGACATTAATTGAGGTACAGTTTTTTTTCTTTAATAGGTTACGGCAAGATAGAGCCAATGTTGTACATTTCCACAGCCTATGTACTTTTGGGATACTCCTATGAAAGACTTCAATCTAGGAGACAATTTATTTGTTTGTGTAGCTGTAATCAGGATTTCTCTATTCATCTCACCAGGGATTCCCAGCCTTACCTCAGTGCTGTTATTTGTCTGAATTTGAAGATTCAAATGATCATCAGTGCACCAATTTGTTTTTGTGTAGCATATTTACAGTCAAAAGCTAAACACTTTTCCTCTTTCAATGTTATGACCTTAAGATTCTTGGGAATTCAATAAATCTGCAAGGCTGTTCAGCCTAAATTTAGATATATCCTTTTTTTTTTTTTAATCAGCCCCTTTTTACTATCTCTGCAGATTTTGCTCTGTCTTTTGCTCAGCATCAATGCGCGTCTGTCTGTGAAAGGATTGAAGGATAGCTTTAAGATTGTAAAGGACACAGGAAAGTGAGATCAGCTCTGAGTATCAGCCAAATTTCTTTTGACCTGTTTTACCCCTCCCAACATTCAAATGGGCCAGTACAGACCACCCAGCAGATACAAAGCATAAGAATAACCAAGTAGCTTCTTGCTTGGTGTGCCCTGAGCTCAGGAGTTCATAACCTGTCCGAAGGCTGTGAAGATTTCAGTCAGGCTTATTCAGTTTCTGGACCACTGTGAAAACGTATGACCCTACTCAAGTATTATTAATGCTTGAAGTTTTGGTGTCTGCAGAGGGTAGATAAAATATAAACTCATATTGAAAAGGCAAATACATCCAATTGCTGTCTATGGAATAATAAATTTTTTTTTTACAAAAGAACTCACGGTAGTGGACAAATACCACTTTTAAATATAAATTGCTTCAGGGCCTAGCAGATACATACTCTTTCTATCACTTCAAAAAGTTATCCTCACTCTTTTAAGTGATTTCTCTGGATTACTCTTCATCGTTATTTCTAATCTGTTGGTTTCCCACTCCCTCACCCTGTCTGGTGCTAGTGCTAAGGACTGCCAGACTGGTCACTTCAGCTTTGCAGTGCCTTTGCATGTGCAGTTGCTTTGGCATCATCGCCCTTTGTAGCACAGTACATGAAGCTGCACTTGACGTGGCATTACTTAAATTAATCTTGATGTTGCAATATAGTTTCTGCTGTTCTTCATTCTGCAATTGTCTTGACAACAGATTTGCATAGTCAGTGGGTAGGAATTTGTTTTTAATTTTGATGTTCCGATTAGTTTGATTCAGATAAATAATAGAAGGTTGTGAAGATAACACAACATGGCATAAACTGGTGAAAAGGATTGTAAACAGAACAAATAAGACAAATGAGGGAGTCAGGTTCAGTAGTTATTTTTATGAAATGTAAGCAAATACTATTTCTAGTTTCTGTCTTCTTGCACTGTGACAGCTGCTTGAAATCTAAACATATGGATTTATTCAAATATTAGTCACTCTCACTGCTTCCCAAACAAAGAGAAGGAAGCTTATTAATTTGTTTTCCACCAGGGATTCTTGATACAGAGGGATAGCAGTCTCTCCTGACTCTTACTTGAATTCTTCTTTTCCTCTCATTCCCAAGGCAACCTTGTGGACCCACACCTTTGTCATCACACGAGAGAATACCTAAGATAGTTACTTGTTAAATGTAACGTAGAGGATAATTCTGAGGTAATAATTGTTTGGCTCTGCCCCTTCACATACCAAACACCCCCCCCCCCCC
>VFFE01007704.1:1592565-1614263 GCA_008921705.1 Burhinus oedicnemus
GCTTCCTGCTTGAGGAGGAACATACACACAACTGTCCTTTTCCAGTCATCTCTGCAGGACAGGACTTAAATAAAGTGGGCAGTGAAACCAGAAAACATTATTTTCTACATCTTAAGAAGGGCAGAGTTCCCTCAATAAGAGACCAATTATTGAGAGAGAGAGGCTGCTTAAACCAATCATTTTAGGGCATTTGCTAGAGTAGCAATTTGTATAGTAGGGCTGAAAGAGATTAGTGGAGGATGAGTCATAAAGTATGCTAGGAAATGAAAGAAAGATGCAATGTGGAAGAGAACAGAAAGCAGTAAGTAGGAAAGAAAAATAAATACAGACTCAAGAGTAGAAAAGTATGTAGAGACTAGAATCAGAAGCAAAAATGTTCTGTAGACAAAGTAATCATGACATAAAGATGTTAGCTGGGAAAACGCGGAAGTATCTGGGAAGCAGTCAATCAGAGTGATTAACTGAAGGAATATGAAGCATGGAAAATACATAAGAAGGTACACAATCCAGATAGCAGAAGAAAAGAAACAGGCAAAATAATCTTTGAAGTATTTAAATAAAATAGATTTGGGGGCATTTCTATGTTTAGTTGACTTGGCATAGCAAGGACAAAAGGAAGCTGGAGAAAGGTTGGTTGCACACCTACCAGAGTAAAAGGACACGAGCTACACTTGTCTGTCTGGGAAAAGGCAAATGACAGCATGGACAGTCAGGAATATTAGCTCCCAAGTCCTTGATTTTTACGTTCTCTAAGTAACATTGTGAGGACAAGCATCTTCTTACTAGGCAGGTAAAAAAATTGCCCTCTGCTAGGCCATGGCAAAGACCATGTCTGACTTGCCTCACCTGGGATGGTGGGAAGTGAAGCTGGCTATATGAAAACATGTGCTAAACCTCAAAATGTGCTTTGGTATCATTGTCATGGTAGAATCAAGTAACTTAAATAATGCAGTGGAACAGAATAGCTGTTAAAGCTTTTGCTTTAATTTTGAAAGTAAACTTAATGCTCTGTTTGGTTTTGTTTGGTATTTTATACTGACAAATTTTCTTAGTGCTTACATGCTTTGATATAAGCACGCTAGCATAGCAAGTACTATATCACTTTGATTTTACGTTCTTCAAAACTTTAGCAATATTTCTGTTGTGTTTCTTTCTGCATTAAGGGTATTATTTTGTGAAACAAGGCCAGGATTTGAGTAATAACTTTTGGAAAGTTGATCAACGATCTCTTCAGCTTTTCAGAGAATTGATTCTACTAGGTGAGAGACAAATGCTCTCTGTGAAGTAGGCATATCTGAAATAAGTGATTATTATTAGGTGATTTTTTTAATAGTCCTATCTACAAACAGCAATGAAAAAGACATTTCTGAGTACTACAAAAATGTGCAGAGAATACTATTAACTGTGATTACTAATGCATTATTAACATTCAGTGAGCAGTGATGTTTTGCACTTTACATCAGTCTGACTCTTGATGGTATTCTTGTACTCTGGGTAGTCTTACTTGGAACAGTGGACACAGAATTAAGTAGGCTTTGTCAAATAGTCAGTGCCCGTTTAAGTATACACTGGCTATTTTGTGCTGTATATAACATGCTTGGACTTCTCCCCTTACTTGTAGTGCGGGACAGAAGTTACTCCATGCAGATAACAAGAGAAACAAAGGGGAATGATCCAGCTGAATTACACAGAACAACCACCAACCTTCTTCCACTTCAGTTATGGGTTGCCTCGTTTCAGAGATTTGGAAAGTTTAATGCCTTCATTTGCCCTTGGCTTCTTGGTCAGAGGTTTTTGGCAGCAGATAGGATGAAGACTTTTGAATTCTTTTCTCTGCTCCTACCACTTCTTCCTTTCTTTCAAATACTGAGTTCTTCAGTTGCACTTGGTGGATGTAAGGCGTGACCCGAGTAACTTCCAGTACTGTTTTTCTGCTAGGCAAGACGTTGCTGGGGAGTTATTCAAGGGATTCTCTCACATAACTCTGCATTATGGGGAGGTCTTTTTTTGAAAGAAGAGTGGGAGAAAGAGATAATGGGTGCATTTGTGTGGACACAGGAATAATTTAACAAGTGGATTCTCAAAGTATTTCTCCTTCAGCCTTCAACAAACCCAAGAAAAGGGTCAAGTGAGCTGTTTCTGTTTACTTGTGAAAATGCCTTAATGTAACTGACCAAAATGACACAGCAGCAACATTTGGCAAATTTAAAACAATCGTAATTCCCTAAAAATGTTTCGATTCTGTAGTTGATAAAAACACTGATACCATATGTGGGAAATGTAGCTCTTTAAGGAATAGTGGGGATTTTACTTCTGTTGGTTTTGCTTCTTTTTTTTTTTTTCTTTTAATTAAATAATCTCTTGTGTATAAAAACAAAAACTCTTTTGAAGTACTTTTATAAGCTCTGTGGATAAATCTTATCTGGCGGGGCTGGTTTGGCTTCCTTGACAGAACAAAAGGAAATACATTCAATTAAAGGTAGGATTTTTAACATGGCTTTTGTCCAAAACTACTTGAGTTTCCCTTCTGCACATCATTAAATGCAGAAATTAAACTGTGTTCAGTCCATAACAACACACCTTCGATTTAGTTTATTTCACTACTGTGTACTGTGATGGTTGTCTTTTTGAGTACAAAAGCTTTTGTCACAGCATGATCATCTCCAGAACTTCACATCTTTATTTTAAGTAACACAAATTGTTCTCATTTGTGGTCATACTTAGATCAGCTTTTTAAGAACACATTTGTATGCTAATAATAGGTCCACATGCACTATGAATTATTTTGATGCAGGCCTAAATTGTTTAATGTATTTGGAGATTCTGTTCCTGATAAACCAGCACATTCTATGACATATATCATTAGAGTGAATGAAGGAGTGAGTAGGCGTTACCACAAAAATTTGGACTCTGACAATGTTTAAAAAGAAAAAAAAAAAAGCTTTCCTATAAAATATTATACTAACAGTTCGTGTACAAGTTATGATTTTATGTATTGAAATTCCTTCTTAATCTCGAGAAGTATTAAAACAAATGGTTTAATTTATTTTTTCAGGAACTGCAGTTTGAGAGACTGACTCGAGAACTTGAGGCTGAACGTCAGATTGTAGCTAGCCAGCTGGAGAGATGTAAGCTTGGATCAGAAACTGGAAGCATGAGCAGCATTAGGTAATGTACGAATTGTTAATTTCTTTGTAATGTAGTGTGTTTTGTTGCTGTTATGAATTACCACTGAGAACAAGATTGATGATCATCTTGTAAAAAAAATTGTAAAATCTCACCAGGGAGTGTGAGATTTTAGTAGAGCTTGAAATTTTCTTTTTAAAAAGCAGATCAAAGTGCAAATTTTCAAAAAGAGGCTTAATTTCATGCAATTTGGTGTCTGGTTTGTCCAGTAACAAAATAGTAGTCACATTTGGAATTCATTCATTTGCTGTAGTGTGGATGGATTACAGAAAAACTCCTGTTTCTGCTACCAGTACAGCTGTAATTTTCAGCCAGAGCTTTTTAGCTTCATATTTGCAGAGATGTATTGATAAGTTTCGTGAACCTATTTTATCATAATTTCATCATTCAAGGTATTAAAAGCTTTAGAGATAATTACTTAAAGCTGCTGACCTGACATCAAAATATCGATATCAGTCACTCTCTTCTTTTAAGCATTGTCTTTCTTCAATTTAAGAAATTGTTCTGGTACATTGTTTGGATGATGGCGAGATCAGTTAAGAATCTATAACAAAAGGAAGCTGATCTTTTGGTCAGTTTGGTGCAAGTAAAGATTTTATAGTTTTGAGCTTCTTGATACTAGTTTCTTTGTTTTCTCAGGTGAACCTAATGAAAGGTGATAGTACTTGAGTTTAAAGGATTAAAAAAAAAAGTTGTATCTTTTGAATACTTAATCTTAAGTACGATATTCCAAGTTTAGTGCCAAATTTTGTGTAATACTAGTAGAAAAACTGCAAAAAATATCTATCACTACGGGAAGAAACTCTTCCTCAGTTTAAGCAATTCAGACTACACTTCAATCAAATAAATGATTGTTTTCCATGATAAGTAAGAAATAATTATGCAGTAGAATACCAAAGATGCAATACAAATACTAAATGTAGCAGTTCAGTTAAAATGGCAGAAGTAAGAAGAATCTTTAAGTCAACTTCATGTACAGCTGTTGCTGAGTTACTGAATTATAAACATTCTTAATAAATCCAGTGAGAATTAACTCTCTAAGATAAAATCTTACTTTAGTCTATATAATCTTCCCCACCAACTAAACTTATATTGACATCAGAGAAACTATATTACTTCAAATTATTTAAGCACAGGGTAGGTAATATGTGGCGATGCAGTAGAGTACTATATTTGCACTTTAAGTGCACTCATGGTATGACTGCATTTCAGAAAAGCTACCTGAACTATGTTTGAATAATACTGAGCTGTATTTGAATAATACTATTATCTTAGGATTATTCCAGCCAGTGACATGGAGGTTGGGAAATTGCTTGTTTGGAAGGAAATGTTTTCTTGGTGAACTTCTTTCTTATTGGTAAAGTTACACTTTTGAGTCATCAGTGATACCAAGGTCACTCAGCTGTTTCTTAAGAGACTCCAGTTATTTAAGCAGTTTAATATTTTGACTACTAATCTCTCTGTGGAATAAACTTGTACCTAGAATAGCTGACGGGAGTTCATGCAAATTTTTGATATCTGTAGTTTGCCCCACAAATATTTTACATATCAGAGTTTAAAATTTATAGCGTTTCAACTAAAAACTGATTAAAAATACTTGAAATACTGTTGACCAGAAGATAACATTGAAAGCTTACCATTAGATAGCTGTTCTTCGGCTTGGCAAGTGATTTTAAAAGTAAATCAGTAACAATCTAATATTGTTTCTGTTGGATCATTGTTTCTCCCGTATGTATTAAATGAGCTTTAATTTTCTGTTAGTTTTAAAAATACTAAATCATTATGAGAGTGGGTAGAACTAATGCAAATATTAAGTGAAGTCAGCACAGCAGTCAGACTGATATTTAACTTTCCAGTGCTCATTCAGATTTGGGAATGTTCCTTTGACATAGTATAGTGCGACAAAGACTTGGAAGATAAAGAATGATATAGTGGAATAATGTGTGTTAAGAAAAAAAGTGTCTAACTTCTTACAGCCTTTTGGAGTCTGTAGGGGCAGAAGAGGCTTGCTTAAAAATACTTTTTTTCATAAATATGACCCCCTGTGAAGCTAAGCTTTTTACTTATCTGCTTTAAAACAAGGTGAATAATATTGTGGCAAATAGTAAATGCTTTAAAAATCCGTTTCTTACTCATACAGGGTAGTCTGAAGATTTTTGCCATCTTTATTTTATTCAGCTACTGAGTAATTAATTAATTGTTTTAATCATGGTTTTCTAGTGGAACACAAACTGAAATTAGAACTTATAGCTGTTATTACTGAGCTTTTATTGGTAAAGAGCTTTTTAAAACAATCTTTAAATCAATTACATTTAGTTTAAATACTGTCAGTATTCAAAGTGAAATCCTACCTCTAAGTATCCAGTAGAAGTGAGTATACATCCTTCAGTGATGTCACTGTTGTCTGATGACACCTAAGTTTATTATTCAGATGCTTTTCCTTATCAAGGAATAATCAAACTGGACTGATTGTAATCAGCATATTTTAATATTGGGAAGTTAGATTTTTTTTTTTGCCACTTTAAAATAATTCACTCAAAATATCTAAAAGGAATTTTTCTTGTTAATATTTGTTACCTATGTCTGTTAGTACCCAAGTATCTAAAACTAGTACATGGAGCAGCTATCTGTATCACAGAATCACAGAATGGTTTAGGTTGGAAGGGACCTTAAAGATCATCTAGTTCCAACCCCCTTGCCATGGGCAAGAACACCTCCTACTAGACCGGATTGCTCAAAGCTTCATCCAACCTGGCCTTGAACACTTCCAGGGATGGGGCCTCCACAGCTTCCCTGGGCAACCTGTTCCAGTGTCTCACTACTCTCAGAGTGAAAAATTTCTTCCTGAGATCTAATCTAAATCTGCCCTCTTCTACTTTGAAGCCATTACCCCTCATCCAATCACTACATGCCCTGGTAAGAAGTCCCTCTCCAGATTTCTTGTAGGCCTCTTTCAGATACTGGAAGGCTGCTATAAGCTCTGCTCAGAGACTTCCCTTCTCCAGGCTGAACAACCCCAACTGTCTCAGCCTGTCTTCATAGCAGAGGTGCTCCAGCCTTCTGTTCATCTTTGTGACCCTCCTCTGGACTTGCTCCAACAGGTGCATGTCCTTCTTATGTTAGGGGCTCCAGAGCTGGACACAGTATTCCAAGTGGGGTCTCATGAGAGTGGAGTAGAGGGGCAGAATCACCTCCCTTGACCTGCTGTCCACGCTTCTTTTGGCACAGCCGAGGATACGGTTGGCATTCTGGACTGCGAGCACACGTTGCTGGCTCATGTTAAGCTTCTCATCTGCCGACACCTCCAAGTCCCTCTCCTTAGGGCTGCTCTTGATCCATTCTCTGCCCAGCCTGTATTTGTGCATGGGATTGCTCCGACCCACTTGCAGGACCTTGTACTTGGTCTTGTTTAATTTCATGAAGTTTGCACAGGCCCACCTCTCAAACCTGTCCGGGTCCCTCTGGATAGCATCTCTTCCCTCCAGTGCGTCAACCCCTCCATACAGCTTGGTGTTGTTGGCAGACTTGCTGAGAGTGCACTCAGTCTCAGCATCCCTGTCGCCAACAAAGATGTTAAATAGTACTAGACCCAGTACTGACCCCTGAGGAACAGCACTTGTCATTGCTCGCCACTTGGACATCGACCTGTTGACTACAACTCTTTGAGTGCGACCATCCAGCCAATTCCTTATCTACTGAGTGATCCATCCATCAAATCCATGTCTCTCCAATTTAGAGACCAGGATATCATGCGGGACGGTGTCAAATGCCTTGCACAAGTCCAGGTAGAGCTCTCCCCTTGTCAGGCCCTTATGTGCCCTTAGTGAAGCCATGTTGGCTGCCACCAATCACTTCCTTATTTTCCATGTGCCTTAGCAGAGTTTCCAGGAGGATCTGCCCCATGATCTTGCTGGGCACAGAGGTGAGACTGACTGGCCTGTAGTTCCCCAGGTCATCTTTTTTACCCTTTTTGAAAATGGGGTTTATGTTCCCCCTTTTCCAGTCAGCGGGAACTTCATCAGACCACCAAAACTTCTCAAATATTATGGATAGTGACTTGGCAACTACATCCGCCAGTTCTCTCAGGACCCGTGGATGAATCTCATCAGGTCCCATGGACTTGTGCAGCTTCAGGTTCCTCAGCTGGTCTTGGACCTGGTCTTCTCCTACAGTGGGCAGTACCTCATTCTCCCAGTCCCTGCCTTTACCTTCTGCAACTTGGGCGGTATGGTCAGAGCCTGTACCAGTGAAGACTGAGGCAAAAAAGTTATTTAGTACCTCAGCCTTCTTCAAGTCCTGGGTGACCAAGTCTCCTGTTTCCTTCCTGAGTGGGCCCACATCTTGCCTAGTCTTCCTTTTGTCACTGATATTATCTATAGAAGGCTTTCTTGTTGCCCCTGACACGCCTGACCAGATTTAACTCTATCTGGACTTTAGCCTTCCTAACCTGATCCTTGGCTGTCCAGACAGTCTCTCTGTGTTCCTGCCAGACTACTTGTCCTTGCTTCCACCCTCTGTAGGCTTCCTTTTTCTGTTTGAGATTGTCCAGGATCTCCTTGTTCGTCCACGCAGGCCTCCTGGCGTTTTTGCCTGACTTCCTCTTTCTTGGGATGCATTGCTCCTGAGCTTGGTGGAGGTGGTCCTTGAATATTAGCCAGCTTTCTTGGGCCTCTCTTCCTTTCAGGGCTATATCCCTATATCGTATTTGCAATTTTAGTCAGGCTGAAACAGCTTACAGTGATGTTTTCTGCCATACTGTGGTCTAACATCTTAAAACAACTGCAGATATACATAACAAGTAATTACAGTGCCCTTCATTTTGGAGATACCAGGAAAATTGTTTTCAGCTTTACCTCCTCGGGATGGTAGTTTCATGGAGTCTTCCTATGTGTCTTAAGATTGTGCCCTTGAAGCCAGGTTTTTAGAAACATGCTAAAGGACTGTTATTTCTGGATTCAATTTTGCTTTCTGTACTCCTCTTGCATGTTTGATGCTTGGCCCAGGAGGAGCTGTGTATCCAGCTGTACCGTGAAGCTCCATGTGGCTCAATTTTCAGTCCCTAAGGACTTCCTATATAACCTTTTCTTGTTACAGAAATTGGAATCTGGAAAGTAACGTGAGGTGAATTTGCACCCCACAACGCAACTCTGCACAGAATTATGCAGCCTAGATCCATGACAGGAATCGCTGTATCTCACACTGGTATAGCTCCATAGCTAGCCTGGCGAGAGGCAGGTCTAAGTAGCTGGGAAGGAATCTGGCATTCGTAGTTTCTCTGATACAAAGTGATATCTCTGTACTGTAGTTTGCCTGTAGGTGTGCCAGTTTGTTCAGAAGAGATTGGATCAGCCAGAACTGACTACTCTATCCAAAGCTCTGACTGCGACAAGTCTTGCTCGACTGAAGGGACTCAAACGCTCAGTTCTTCCACAGAACCGTTCACTAACCTTGAAGGAATTGATTTTGGGCTTGGGAGGAAACACCATAGGTTTAATAGTGTTCATCATTTCTGTGCCAATTTATCTTGCAGCTGGGCCCCATCAAAATACCCAAAGTAAATTTTCCCTGTCATATCCTTGATCGGTAGTCATTTTTAGAGGGTTAGGGGACTATATTCACTAGGAATTGTACCAAAAGGACTTGAGTGCCTTCTCTTCAGGAACAGGTTCTTGGCTGTGAATAAAAGGGGGAATCAATGACTTCTGATAAAGCTGAATAAAATGCTTAGAAGATGAAGTAGGACAAAACTTAGGGAACTCTTCCGTGCCACAGTGTTTCCATGTTGGCAAGCTCTGAGCAGTTCATTACTCGACCTGCTGAGTATTAAAATTTCATCACGTGTTCTCTAAGGAGCCTAGTCGTGTTCTGTACTGCTCCATCCCTCTGGCTGAGGTGCTTATTCCTTTTGGTCCACATCTATCAGTCTGTCACTCCTGTCTGTATGGAGGGCAATTAAATGCCTGCATATCTTTGAGGTGTTCAGTCTCTGATAATTTTAAGCACATATTAATGTATTTCAAATTTATGAATTTCCCATGACCACATCGTGTAGTTCCTCAAAACAGAAGCTGATAAAAGTGAGAGTGTTTTTTTTGTTTTGTTTTGGTTTTTTCCTTCCAGTCATGAAAACAAAATCTCCAAGGCACTTTGAAGACTCAGCTACATGTTTTCATGTTTTCTTTTAAAAGAATTAAGACAAAATATTGCCACAGAATGGAAAGACTGAACAAGCAAGAAAATAGATTGCATGCATGTACATGTAACATGTATGGAAGCTGTGTCTTTACACAGATATCCTTTAGACTTCATTGAAGGACTGTACTTACTTGTTAGTAAATCCTTAAAACTTTAAAATAAGTTTCTGTTTCACATTCTTTATCACTGTTTTATGTGAGCAACTTATGTTTGTTTACTTATTTTTTCATGGAGCCTTACTGTTTGAACTCAGGAATGTAGCTCAAGCATAGCCTACTCTTCTTCTTTAAACATATAGTTTGTAAATTGGTCAGGCAGTAGAATTTTTCTCGACTGAATTTCAACCCCCCACTGAAATTAATAGAAGTGATTTGCCATCTTCAAATTTTCCTGAAAAAGTTTCCTGAAAAGAATAGTGTTTGTGCATGACTGCCCTAAGCAACATAGTAAAGTTTCTGTGTTTTACAGGTAGCAAAAATATAATCTAATTTACTGGGTTGCATGGAAAGCTTACCTGCTTGTATATGCTTTCTTCAATGTAGTTCTCTCTTTTGGAGATGCATATGTTAGTCACACTTTATTACTGGGGAAACTGATCTTTTCCTTGGGAGGATACCATTTTTGCAAATTCCCTGAAAAAATGTCCAGTGAGTCTAACTGATAAACCTATAAGATCCTTCATTTCAAGAACATTCAAGTGATAGATGAAATGCACTGTGACATAGGGAGACAATTTCTACTGTGTTGGTCAAATACATAAAATTGCAGTTTTAAAGTTTTCCTGTACAGCTGTGGGTGTTAGATCTAATTTAGGCTACTTATTGTAGAAGTATATGCAATAGGCTCTGTAGATATTTAATACTGGGGGTTGACAAATCCTGTAGTCCAGTAGAGGCAAGGCTGCTACAGGCTAGACCTGCACAGGCTGGAGAAACAGGCTGAGTGGAACCTTATGAAGTTGAAATTTATAAACAAAAGCAAATGCATATTCCTGTGTCTAGGATGGAGTAACCCCAGACAACACAGCCAGGGGCTGTCTAGATAGAACAGCAGAAAAAGATCTGCAGGATCTCTTCAACAACGAAGTGCGCGTGATTTAGCAGTGTGTCCTTGCAGCAAAGGAGCCCAGCTACATCCTGGGCTGCAGTAGCAAAGTGTAGCCAGCAGATCAAGGCAAGTGATTCCTCCCTTCTATTTGAAACTCATGAGGCTACATCTTGAGCGCAAGAAAGACTTTAGCATGCTGGACCCAGTTCAGTGCAGGGCTGCCAAAAAGGCTGGAAGCTAGGGCACATGGCATATGAGAAGAGGCTGAGGGAACAAGGGATTTTAGCCTTGAGAAGGATCAGGAGGGGTCTGTCTTCTGTCTACAACAGGTAATGGGAGGATGTAGAGAAGACGGAGTGAGACTCTTCTCAGAGGTGCATTGTGGTGGAATGAGAGGTGACAGACACAAGCTGGAATATGGAAAATTCTGACCATCTTGATCAAGTTTGCATCCTTGGAGATACTAGAAACACGACAGTAAAAGGCCCTAAACAACCTGTTCTAGTTGGACCTCCTTTGAGCTGGGATTGGACTAGGTGACCCTAGTCAGACTAGGGATCCCTCTCCACCTAAGTTTTTCTGCTTTTTATTATTATTTTTGCATAAATACTAGGAAAATAGTTGTGTTAGAATTCCATGTATTTTTTTTTTTGCATCAAATTCTTGAAGCATTTCAGAAAAAACACTCTCTAATCTAAACTAATGCATGTATGGTCTGCTTTTGCCTGTCAATGTAGGTATTAAAAAAACAAAGTTGAAAAAAATATTGTTAGTGTGGACTCTGAGCCAAAAGAAAAAGATATGTTTCTATTATATTATGAGAGCAGAACAGTTGTTTGTATGCAAAGAGTTTGGTCAACAGTCACATTTCGAAAATAATACAACTTTCAAGTAAAATTTATACACCATCATTATTGGAAAACTGTTTTGCCTGCATTGAGGTTCTTTATCAACTCAGCATGTTACCTGTGAAATGTGTTAAACTTTTTAACATTGCGTTGGTTACAGTGATGTCTCCAAGGGCTACTGGGAAGCTTCTACATTTCTAACAAAAATAAAAAAACTCCTTTTAATCAAATGTAAATTAGAAAGTTAACTTGTAAAAAGAAAAAAAAAGAAGCACAGCAAGTATTCGAGGGCAGAAATAAAAAGGATCAGTATTTTATCATTACTTATGAAAATGCCAAGTGTAATTTTTGTGCTTGCTTTTTTAAACATAAGCCAGTAGCATGATATTAATAGTTACTACATTCAGGAAATGTTGCCATATTTTTAAAAGTGATGTTCTTTAAGACGATTGGCATTTCACCAGTGGACAGAGAAGATTTTGACTAAACTTCTGCAAATGCTGTAGCTCAGAACTTCATCTCATTCTGTAATGTGTGTTTGCTCAGTAGTTCAGAAGCTGAATAAGCTTAAAGTTTTGTCACACACTGTTGCTCATCTTCATTGTGGATTGTGTGAAGCTTAACAAGTCATGCTTGGATGAACTTTTGTCAACTGAATTAATCAAAGTTTATCTGAAATAAAATAAAAAATGGCAATAAAAGCAGGGAGGTTTTTGAAAATGTGAGTTTCTGAAAACACTCCTCACAAATTCTACAGGTTTGAATATTTAGCTGTGGTAAGACAGCATTTTATGGGGTTTTTTGTTTGATTTTTTTTTGCCATTATGTCACGATGATTTTATGTTGCTATAAGTGACCAGGTCAGGTGGAACCCTTTAGAAAGATGCAGAGATTGCTCCACTCCGGAAGAGCAACTAAACTTAGTCAAGAAGGGAAGATGTCAGAAAATTGAGGGTACAGCAGGCAAAGGAATTACAATCACAAGCAGGAAATCTCTGGTTTGTGTATAGACCAGCGAGGTATATGAGTTTGTACACAGCCTGCAGTGAATGTTAGAGAGCAGCCAGCCAAACCTGGGAGTAATGGAATGAAATTTCTAAGGGCCAAGTGTGACTGCCTAGACTTGCATCAACTCAAAACATTCTTCAGTTGGCTAAGACCAAGTGACAAAGCAAGGACCCAGCTGTGAAGACACATGGGCTAAAGAAGAGTGGGCTATAAACCTTTAGTTGTCTGGAGGAGAGGGTGTGTGGTTTTTTTCTGTGATTTTTCTGAGTAAATGTTACGTTTCTATCTTCTGCTCTAACAAAAGTTGTGTAGGAAAATGGGAGTTGAGTAGAAGCCTTTCAATTGTCCTTATGAAAGAGCTATGTCCCAAAGTTCTGACTAGTTTGGGATTCTATAACAATTCAGAAATGTTTAACAGCAGTACATTTTAAGGGCAGAGTCTATTCACAGGTGATTTCCTTCTTCAGTTTGTGAATATATGACAAAAAAGAAAATTCTTTTCCTCAATATTTTGCAGTCAAGAACATCTTAAAATGGTTTCTCTTAGTGAAAAGGAGGTCAACAAGTCCCCCAAAATCCGTAATAAACATGCTGTCTTGGACTCGTCAAATTTTACTCTAGAGCTTAGTGTTTAACAGGAACTGCTGACAGCAGAAGTCTAAGTACAGCATAAATAGTTTCCTTCTTTCTCAGAAGCATTATGCAGAATCCATGAAAAGCAGTGTTAGTAAATGTGAAAACCATTTACTTTGCAGAAGTAGATAAACTGAGTCAAATGAGAAATCAAATAAAGGAGACTTTTTTTAAAATTCTTGTTTATTCAGACCTCATCAGCTCATAGCTGTGTCTGCATTAGCAGGAGTGCAGCACAATTCTTGTAGCTCGGTAGAAGGAAACACACGGTTCTGAGAACACAGCATTCATATCATAAGTGTTTTGAGAGGATTTATAACAGACTTGAGTTTCCCTCTGTGTGTTGGCCTGCCATTAGATGTTCAAGTAAAGCTAGGCTTCTGGAGAGCCTTTTCCAGGTTAGTTTCCGAAAACTATTTGGTTGGTGTTCCACGAGGCGGCTTCATGATGTAAACTGAAGCTTGGGAAGTGGAAAAGAGCAGGAGGTTTGCTTCAAAGATGCACTGTTAGTTTGAAGGACAGTGCTCATGTCAGTGGAACTGATACTGAACATCATTATCCCTTAGAATGCCTCAGTCTGGGAGGAATGGAAGGAAAACGTTGTGCTGGACTTGTTGATATTCATTTGTGTCACTTGATTCACATCTATACTGCATCTTACTTGATGGCAGTTCCATTTAAAAACCCCTGAACACGTACAAAGTTGACATTGGGTCTTGTGTAGGAAAACTGAAATGAAAGGTAAGCCATGCATAAAATTATGTTTTAGGGTAACTCAAATCTATTTACATTGATGAGAAATGTTTTGTCAATACTAAACATGGTATATCTGATGTATTTCCAGATCTCGTATAAAGCTTATCATGCGTTATTGGGCTTGTGGTAAAACAGAATGTCTTTGTTGTAGGTTTCAAGGTAGTACAGAGAAAAATCCCACCATTCTTTACTAGGAAGTCAGCTTTCTTGTTGCGTAATAGTGCATCTTTGGTTATAATGCTACTAAGCCAGCATGAGAATGAAATGAGCTGAAAGGAAAGATTCAATTAGATAAAAATGGTGGGAATATATGCAAGTGTTTGTTATACCACAGTGTTTGCATTATTTGAGTGCTTTGCTATCTGTAAAAGGAATAAATTTAAAAAGAAGCCTTAAAAAAATACCCAAACAAACAACAAAAAAACCCAGCAAAACAAAACCAGAGACATTTTCTTAGGAAAAAGTTGAAGAGATGGTACTTTTGTGACACTAAAAATCCATAAGGACTTCATTTGGATTATCTTATAAGAAGAGAAACTGAAGCAGCCTTTGTCAGACCACAACAAGAACAATGTGGTTTGAATGCTTGGCCCCTTCAATAAAGTGGGTTTTCTCCCATGTCAGTTTTCAGTCTATAGCTTAGCTAAGTCATTTAGGGATTCTCCTCCCCCATACCATTCATCTTGTCCAACAATCTACTTACCTACCACAAAAATCATTGGTGACTTTCTAAGTGTTGTGTTGCTAGCTGATGGATGATGGTCAATGTGCTAATGTGTGTCCACTAAGTAACAGCTGGAACCCAGCGCTTCTGAAAAGCAGACTGCTAATTTACATGCCTAAACACAGCATTTAGGCACTTCTGAAATCTTTGCTTAGAAATAGAGTTTTGTAAAATACGTAAGTTGTCAGGAAGTGGAATGGACAGATTTCAGCTTGTTGTGACTAGTAGTACAATATACCAAGGCTAATTTCCTACACCAGTTTGATATCAGTAGTTGATGTTGCTGACTTCATGTGTACTACCAGATGTAAGAGTGTTCAGGTCGGAGAATGTGTTTTGGGAGTAAGGCAAAGTGATCAGGGAAATACTGAGGTTAGTATTTTCAATACTCCTGTTTCACCTTGTACTTGCTATCTCTTTATCTTTTGGCTATGAGATGTAGAGACCTGAAAGGTGATGGACTCTGCATCCTGTTAGACTTGATCAATATATTACTTTGAGACTGCTACCAAAAAAGGAATATTTGAAGAAAATGTTCATTATAGGAAATAAGTTGTGGTTCGAACAGTTGGTACAATTAATATTAATAATGTGATTAGTTAATTATGTTGTACAGATTCACAGTTTATTGGATTAAAACATCCAACTTGCGATCTGATCATTCAGAGCAACCTGATGTAAGTTTCAGCCTGTTTGTACTCACTGTATGAAAGTCCAGTATTTAGGGAAATGGTTAAAAAAAAATACTGGGAGAAGTTGTTGGTACAAAAGCAAGAAAATGAGATAAAGTAAAATGTTGTACAACTTTTTTGTATTTCCATTAATATAACGTTTGCGGGGGCTTCGTGCTGGTTCTCCATGAGACACATCAAGAAAACAGGTTAGTCCTGGTGATCCTTTACAGGGAACTAACTGGTTTCACAGTTTTGCAGCAGATAAGCTTCTGTTGCTGAAAGGCAGATTTCCAGCAAATGTCCAAGCAATCAGGTCTGGTGTGATTTTCTTTTTTACAGTACATCCATATCTTTTACAATAGTATCATAGGTCATATCATTCTCTGATAGATATATCTCTGAAGGCACCAACTCCAAAAAGACTTTTAAAACACCCCCTCCACAGATGCTCTCCCTCTTGTTTTGCTTTCCAAGTACCCTCCTGAGATACCACCTCCATGACAGCAGTAACACAGTAATGTTCAGCATTGCCAAACTCGTAACACCGGCATGTTCATGAAATTAAGGTGCCAGTTTTTATTTTAATCTCATCAAAGTTACTGCAGAGAAGCTATGACAATAAGGATGTAGATATTTTCCTCTCTAATGCCCTAAGAAAGGCTGAAAGCATTATCTGGAACTGCCAGGTGTCACTTAGATTCTTTCTTAGTTAGCTCAAGTGTTTCATTATTTTTTCTGTTTCACTAATATCAGGAAAAAAGAAAAAACAAAACCACAAAAAGCAGAATGACAACAACGGAAAAACCAGCAGATACTTTACATACCAACTTTTACTGATGTGTAAGCCAATGAAGACTGTACTGCATAGTGTATTCTCTACCTTTGTGCACTTCTGGCATGGTACTAAGATATCTGACAACTCTTTCCAATTATTGCATTCACAGTTTAAATGTGTTACTGCAAGCCTGACACTTGAATATTGCACTAATTTGAAATAAGCATGGAAGTACTGGTCTTAGGAAAAGTATGATTGTAAAACTTGGTTATGTCTTACGGAGTGAGGTTCTGTGTTGAGACTACTTTTGACAAGCCGTTTGTTGAAAAATTAGAGCAATACAGTTTACCATTAAGGACAGATAAGCACTGTAATAGATTGCCTAGGGAAACTATAAAAACTATCATTTGAAGCTTAAGGACATGTAGAATATCTATCAAGGATGGGACAGAAGTGACAAGACTATTTCTCTACAATCCTTCTAGCTCTCCTTTTTATGATACCTTGCTGGGCTCAGCTTTAATAATTTGATAACGTTCTTTTTGTCCCCATCTTTACTTACCAGATGTTGAAATATTTTTGGGTGGGTTTGGAGGGAGACAAGATTGAGGATAACACTGAGGCAAAGTGTCTTGCTATTGCAAAGTTCTTGAATTTAGAGTGTTTGCAGGAAAGCTTGATAAAACTTGTCCACAAAAGTTCATTTTTAGTGCTTACTGCTTGTGGGTCAAAGGTACTAGATACCATTTTTCTGATATCTTAGAAGTAGCTAGTTTACAGCTGAGAGCAAATCCTGTGATGTGATGACAGTATTTAATGGCTATGGGCAATTGACATCAAACACTGAAACAGAAGGAAGGTATCCAAGGTGCTTCAAGGAGTCAGTTCTGAGGAATCACGGACAGAGACTGTACTAGTGTCTGTCATTAATATTGCCTGCTGGTTTGTATTAAACCAAGATTTCAGTTGTTCCTTATTTGCCAAGGTGTATCTTCCAGGTTTAATACATCCTTGTCAAGATGCACATACTAAGATTTTGAAGGGGATTTCAACTAATCATCACCATCATTGTTGTTACAGATTTGTACCAAAAGGCCTTGCTATTAACAGAGGAACTAAACGTACTTTTGCACTGTTACAGAGGTAAATCTCTGTTTTCCTACAATGCCTGTAGCCATCTACCTGATCTGGTGTACGGTGGGGCAGAATATTGGAGCTGGGAGGACAGTCTCTTCAGTATTATCCCATCCTTCCCTCCATGTTGTCAGGGTAAGGAGGAGTCCTTCCAAGTCCAATGGCAAGAGGTCAAGAAGCAGACCTCCAGGTGCATTTAGTGTCCCAGTTACATGCTTGTATGGGGGCTAAAGTTGGGGATGAGGAACTTTTTTTCAAAAGGTGGATGAGGCTTCTGGAAGAACTTGGATTGATTCTAGAAAAATTTGTATTTAATGGTCACACACCAGAATCAGAGGCTCTTGAGAAGTGAAGAGTGGGGTGGAGCAAGACGAAGAAAATGAAACGGGCAGAGGCTAGAGAAGAGCAGGACAGGAAGATAAGGCAGAGAAGTCAGGGAACCATATTATGCCCTTCTTACAGTTTGAGGACCAAAGAAGAAAGTTGGAAATACCCATTTATCCTGGCTACTCAATCTGAGAAATCTAGGACTAATTGCTGAAAAGGGATCTTACCGGCTTCGTTTGCTGCTATGAGTATTCATTGCATCTTTATGTCAGTTCCTGATCTCATTATTAGGATCCCTGCATATCTGCAAGGCTGCACAGGGAAATGAGAAGCAGAGAACACCTGACAAGGATTGAAACAAATGTTTACAACAACAGAATTAGGTGGCTGAAGTTGATACAATTCCACTGGATTGCCTTCAGCTATTATAAGCAGATAGCTATTTCTTTTCCTGATGCACATTTTGCAAGTTATGAAACTCCCTTGGTCCTGTAGACAACAGCTTCTCTCTGCACAAACATGATTTATCCCCAAAGTAGTTTAGAAATGAAACGGTCGTGAAACAGGAGTTGTATAACAATGTGGTTTGTCCTGGTTTGAGGTAAAACAGGACCAGTTTTGTTCAGTAACTTTACTTTTTAGCTGGGCCTCTTCTAACTGCTGAAATGAACAGCATGTTGCGCAGAAAACTGCTGGCTCTCAGAGTGACCAGACCCATGTCTATAGCTGATGCCAAGGAATGGGATGCAGAGAGGCTCCTGCTTATCCTTATTGCTATAACACCCAAGGGCAGCCAAATGTGTTACTTGCCCCGTTGGAGGGTCAGAAGCGGAAAAGCGTAGAGGGGTCACACCTGTGGGGAGGAGCGGACAGGACAGGTGACCCAAAACTGACCAACAAGGGTATTCCATCCCATCTGCCTCCTGCTCAGTAGAAAAGCTGAGGGATCAAAGGGTCAGCTTTTCTTTCTTCAATAGCCGGCGTCCGAGGAGGACTCTGTCTGCTCATCTGCCTTTGATCCCAGTCCTGAATCCAGATCCAGAATCCAGTTCCCATCTGTCACTGAGTCCAGTCTGGGACTTCCCCAGCGGCTGCTAGTGACGTGATTGTCATCCTGGGAGCTTCATACAGTTTTGTGTATATTTCATTATTTCCTTTTTATTATTTTATTATCAATATTTCATTAAAGTAGTTTAGTTCCTTCTAAACTCATAAGTCTCTTTTTCTCTCTCTTTCTTGCCTCCCTTCAGAAGCGGAGCAGGAGAGAGAGAGCATCTGTTGTTCCACCGGATTGGGCCAATCTGGCCCAAACCACGACACGGTTGTACAAGGAGTAAGTCAAAATGCAGCCAGCTGAAGGCTTCCCAGAACTCCAGACAGCCCCCCTCCCCTTTTTTTTATTGTCCCACAGATGAAGACAAAGCCTATCTCGTTGCTGTTCTTGAGGAAACTAATTCATTTTTGTATTGAGTTGCAAAGAAATACCGCCATCAGGCATAGTATTTTCACCACCCCTACCTTCTGCTTCTCAGCGTCTGAGCTTGTGTAGGTGACCTTGATTTCTGTATTGAGCATCCTCTCTTCTGACACCTTTCTTCTTCTTCATTGCCTAAATTTACATTCCACCTAGCTCACCAAACGCTGCAATTTGCCAAAATACAGCACTTACCTCCTGCTCTTGGCACTTCCTTGCTTTGGCAAGTCCTGATACTTTTCACCAAGTGCAGATATGGGAACAGTTACTAATGCTTCCTGCCAAAACTTAGGATAGTTTATCTGTCCCTAGCAAATGACTAAGTTACTTTTGCATTAAGCTGGCTATGTATGGGTTCTTAGTTTTAATAAAAGCATAGTTGTTTTCCAATTCGATCTTTCAAGAAACTGGACATTTTCAATAAAAATGCATCGGTGGTTGTTATGGACGTCTCATCAGTCATAGCTTTCAAAACTACACTCATCTCAATAATAGTAATTTCTGCTGTCACATTGAAAGTGGATCCTGTGTCTTGCCATGATCTGTCTTGATAGAAAATCATTTTGTTTAGCTGTAGTGTTTGATACAGGAAATTTAAGACTTACCAATTCACTTTGAAAATGTTTGGGGTTTTTTTGCCATCTTTTTTTCCCTTACTTTAGAAATTGACAGTGCTATTACTCTTAGTTATTACGTAGTCTCTCCTTGTCCATATGTGATGATTTGCACAGGAACTGGTCCTGATTTTCCTTTGTGTTGTCTGTATACTTCTTCTGAGGGACTGACATAAACATCTTAATGGTGCTGCTACAACTGTGATCGCTCAGTAGTGGAAACTGAGCCATACGTTCATTGATACTTGAGTATATCGAATATCAAAAGTGCACAGGAAGTATTACTGATATGTTTAGTTGAATTCCAGGAATGGCATGAATGAACACAGTTCTGTTTCCACAGCCATCTCACAATTGGATGGCAATGTACTTTGAATGGCTAATGTTACATGCTCTCTAGGCATGTTGCCATTTCAGCAGTTAAGGAAGACTTTGTACATTTTAAGATGTTAAACTTGAAGTGGCTTTTAAATCGGTTGTGCTTTCAAATCATAGTAGATGTAGTCTCAGTTACTGCTACTTGTGAATAAATATTCTGCCTCCTTCTGGCTTTCCTCTACCCCTTTTATTTTCACCTTGTTCCTCCACACTGCTCACATTCACAAAGATTTTTTTAAAAAAAAGACTCTTGCACACCAGCTCTCTACTTACTCTGTGTAGAATGATCCCCCAACTCCCCACGTATAGAGAAGGAGGATACATTGCAACTTTTACATTTATATCTGCTTTGTTATCTTGAAGCAACTAGATTAAGATTAAATAGTTGTATTTTGTTTTCATTTAAGTATTCCTTCTGCATTTTATTTTGAAAGCCTTCATCATAAATGTTATCACACAGATGGCTGTGAGTATAGCTGCAATAGGATTACTGTATTCGTGAATGGCTAACAGGAGCCAGTGACTACCATGAAAGGAATGTCTTTAGCTTAGATAAAAATACTTTCTTCAAAGCTTATCCAAAAAAAGAAAAACTTACAGGTCCACAATATTCCTCCCCCAAAAATCAGACATTGGTTTCAAGAGGACTAACTTGGTAGCAGGTTCTATGAATTCTGGCCAGTGTTTCTGCACCAGCCTCCCTGCTGGGTTACCACAGTGCTCTCCAGATTTTTTTGATTGTGCACCCCTATCAGTAAAACATTTTTGAGCATGCATCTGCAATATATGGATATTTATTTATAGATTATATACATGTCCTACTGTACTAATTTACTATGAACCTTATAAAACATAAACGAAACCAGAAATTAAAAAAGGATGAGATAAAAGTGAAAGAAATAATATTTTAAATTTTCTTTTATGTATTAATGTTACAAAAGTATTTTCTTCCTGCACTCCAGTGACTTGTCTTGCACAGTGCCTGGCCTGTGCGCACCCCACTTTGGAGGCCACTGGGATGAAGGAGTACTAATCTCACAGTGGTAATAACTTTTCTCCTGAGGTGTCTGATTGAAACCTGGTAGAAGCAACCCTACTTTAGGTAATGCCCTGAAAGAAAGGAGTCAAAGACAGCAGCGTTGGCAAGATAAGACAAAGACAGCAGCGTTGGCAAGATACCTTTGCTGGCTGAAAGCAAGGAAGCTGTAGGGCCATGAAGGGTAACCCTGGCAGATGAGAGTTTTCTCCTCATCTAGTCCATCTGAAGGCTGCAGTCTTCCTTTCACAGGGCACTGTGTAGAGAATGCAGCAGGAACAGTCACACCAAAGTTTTAGTTTTCTTGTTTTCCCCCTTCTGTCACTGCCTTCTTTCCCCAGTCTCACTCTGTAAAAGAGAAACATGGTTAATCCTTAATTTTTGGCTGAGATTTATGGGCTTACTGAATAATACACACACCATTATCTTCACAAAAAGTTAGTGTTGCACCTGGGGCTTAACTCCTAGTGCTTATGTGATCTTGCCCTCCAAAGCCAAGTAGTTGCCTGTGCTGGAATACCTTCCCTTCTGTAAACTGCAGCATATATAGTTGGGATGGTATAATGCAGTTAATCATTCCTTTTTACTTTTATATTACTCATTATGAAATTTGTTTATTCTAAAAGCCAGTTTGTAAGTAGTATTTTAATCGAAACCCATTTAAACCACTTCAACCAAATACAGTAATGGCATTTCAGCAACATTGATCTGGAAGCATTAGTCTATATTGAGTCACTTTTAGTCAAAATGCTGGACTAGTAGATATAGAACATTACAAGAATTTTCTTTATTAACTTATAGGACTGATCCAATTATAATCAGTGCTTTGTAGTTCAGCTATCCAATTTTCCCCTTCTAGTTGATTAACAGAAAGCTCTGGCAGGTCTTT
>VFFE01007704.1:1614283-1725857 GCA_008921705.1 Burhinus oedicnemus
AGGTAAATAATTTTTTTTTTTTTTTTTTTTTTTTTACCGGAGTGATGTCATATTCATGAGTTTCAAGACCCAAGGGCCCTGAGGTCTTAATAATTGTAATTCCTTACCAATTAACCCTCTCTGAGAAATAAGATGAGTCTAAAACAACAGAGACTTTTTTGCTCTGTTGAGCATCTCTGGTTCTCTGCTGATCTAGAAATAGATATGGGACTTTCCAATCTACTGTCTTCAGTTAAATCAGAATCTCCTTCTTATTTTCTGTTTTGGCGTTTGGAGGTACCTCATTCTTTGCTTCTACCGGAATAATCAATCACTCTGTGTCCTTAAGCTTTATCATGATTTCATAATGATGAAAAATACATAGATATTCTTCTATGTGTTCTGCTAACATACTCCATTCAAAATGGTTCCCAGGTCAGATTCTGGGACTGCAAGACTAGAGGTACTAAAGTTTGGAAGAGGTGATAACGCTTTCATAGATGCTTGCAGCCTGAGTGAATAAAGTACTTCTGTGAACGTCTCTCAGAAATATTGCATTCTGTATTTCTTCATAATAGCTATAAATAGAGTATTATATGCAAACACATGCACCTATTGCAGATGACGTTTTATCCATTTCAGTAAGTGTTCTTGCCTTCCTCCCTTAGACTCCTTTGAATTGCTCAGTCTGAAAGTATTCCACTAATACCGCTAAAGTTTGCAAGTCCTCTGTTCAAAAAATTAAATCCTTAAATCTGTTTCGACTGATATTTAATTTTACTGCAGCTAAATCTCAAAGAGGAATACTGTGCAATGTGACTTGTAAGCAGGCAGGAGGACTTCTAATGGAAGATGCAAATCCTGCAGCTCGTCTTTAATTCAGTGACCTCTCATTAATTTCAAAGGTTTTGCTTTGGTAAAGAACTTAAAAAATGACCTTTGATTTTGCCTATTTAAATTGCTAGTGGGTCTGTTGCATCATCGTTATGGAAAAGAACTATGGAAGTAAAAATAAAGATACTAAATGCGTGGTTAAAAGTACATTCTGTAGATTTGCTTCTATATTGATTTTCACAAGCTTGGTAATACCTACTTTGACTTACTATGCCATGGTTAGAGGTTAATCTCAAAAAAACCTCCACCTTACAGCATTAGTTTGACATTGGTCCTTCTTGTAAGATGGAATTGCAAGAGAACACACAGGCTTTGAAAAGGCCAGTACAATCACAGCTAAATTTAAACGATCTGTATTAGATTACAAGTTCTTTTTTGTGGAACTACAGCCCCTTGAAAATCTGTAGGAATAAGATTTTGAAGAGTTTCAAGGCAGAAATTCAAGGTCACTTTCTGCTGGACCATTTTTATATCAGAAAGGTGAAATCTTAATTGCTTTTCATAACACAATTTTTACAGCGATAAATATTGAAGTTTTACTTCTCTGTTGAATTGTCATGCTTCTTTTTAAAAGAATGGGACCTAGATGCTGTGCCCCATGGAGACAAGTTGATTTTCCTTCTTTCAGTTCTTTTGTTAGATGGTTCCACATGGAGGGGAAGGGAAAGAAAAAGCTTTATTTGCATGGAAGAAGGGAAGATTTCAGGGGCTGAATGAAGCATTCAGTTCTGCCAAGGCATCCATTCTCATCTGTGGCATCAGTGCTCTGCCAAGATCGTCACAGTGTGATACCTCCTTTATTTTTAAGTTGGAGACTTTCTAAAACTAGGATCTTTTTTAGGTCTGTGGGTATGCAGTATGATAACATGAAGCCTGATAGGAAAGATTCACCATCAATGACTGCTTGGAAAAGCTTGGCCTATTCTTTTTCAGCAGTGAAAGGAATTAGGAGGGAGAGAAGGAGCAATGAATGTGGAATAAAGTTTCTTTACTTATTTGACAGGACAGTATGCACAGTCAGTGTGACTTTTCTTATCTCTTCCACTGTCATCTTGATGGCCTTTTGGTAGCATCAGGGGGCAAAACTATTAACATTAAGAAAAAAACATTCAAATACATGAGGACAAACAGACTATTATGGGAAATGTATCATCTAAAATGGCATTGCTTACTTTTCGAACTCAGTTCAAAATGTCTTCAAATGCCAGTTTTGACTGCATTGGATTTTTTAAATAATGTGGATGTTTAAAAAAAGAAATATAGGGAAAATCAATATTAAAACAAGCTCACTACATTATTAGAAGTTATAGTAACTATAGAGATTTCAGAATATTATGATAAGAAGAGAAATGTCTTACTGGTCAAATTCAATTTGTTTCAATGTTGCAGCATGTGAATTTTTTAGTATTTCAGCTAACTTCATAAGCTATAGAATAATTACTAAAAGAAATATATTTTACGTAAATAGTTGCTTTTTTTATGTTTCCCAGGATCAAAATCTTGCTTTTAATTAATGAGTATAATATCAGATGTTTCTTTAAAAGGGTATAGTGAGCCCTTCAGTGATTTCCAGATTTTCTCTGAGATGTATTAAATAAAAAAAGCTGAAAGCTCAAGTGTTCCAAATAATTCATAACTATTAAAGAAAGTGCTCAATTACATCCAAAGTTATGATATTTTTGGATACTATGAATTGTTCCACTTATGGAATATTACATTAAAGCTGTCTTCTTGATTAAAAAACACAATCTAATTTTTTTTTCTTTTATTTAAGAGATTATAATAAAATACCTTTGGTGTGGAACTCATTGTTTTTAATTACTAATATTTTGAGTGTAGGATTTTGGAGTACTCTGTTCTTGAAATCCTAGGTCCTGTGGCAGTTTAGAGAGAAAATTGGTTTCTGTAGTCACTAGCTGAATTTACCCGTCAGGGTCATTGTGTCTCACTGCACTTGTCCACCCGTTGTCCAGACGTGGAGTCCGGGATGCCTGTCTGGTTGTAGCTTCATCACTGGCCGTTTAGCCCAGTTTCTTTCAAGTGGAAACCAAGGTGTGCGGGGTCACAGTGCATGCTCATATCTCATTATAACCAGCAGTCTGCTTGCAGCCAGTCTCAACAGTTAGGAAACGCTCCTGGGTCCACACGCTGTGATACACCCTTTGTTTCTGTGGTTTTGTGTGCCTCTGTAAGTGTTCATAAGTGTTAAACTGGTGTTTATCATCCCGAAATGACTAAAATCTCTCCTAACTTCAAACTCTGCTAAGAACACCAACTGTTCTTTTTGGTTCTTATTTCACTTATGAATTTTTCATTGTTTTAACCTGTGTTTTGCACTTCAAACTTTTAAGTTATGCTTATTCTTGTATAGTGGTAAAGAAGTATCAGTGGCAGTTACTGTACTGTAGCAAGGCACCAATCATTGCTCCTTGTACGTAGTATAACTGTGTAATAAAATGTAAATGGTGTTAAGGAAAAATCGCTTTTCAGTGGAAGCTACTGACTGTAAATATGAGGCTTTGAGAGACATTTTTAGAGAGTACATTTAAAGGAGAACTATGTCAAATGAAAAGGCCAGGAATTATTTAATGGGGACTATTTAAGTGTTCTCTGAAATAATTAGACCTGAAAAGCCCTTCTGAATATATTCCAATGCTTTGCCTGAAGAAAATGTATACCGCTTCTCTGATAGTGTTGTCAGTTTTTACCAAGTGTTGCAGTTAAGTGACAATATATTTGTTCTCTCTGGGCTTAGTACAAGATGACTGCACTTACAGACTGGCTGTGAAAGTGACACAGAACTTGCTTTTGAGTTTGCTTATGTTACTCCATAAATGTATAGGCAAGCTGTGCTTGAAATGAATGTGTTAAAATTACATTGCTATATGCTGGTATCTTTAATGTCATTTCCATTTCATTACCCTATCTAGAGCAATTTAAGTTACTTATGATAGTGCTCTTTGTCTGCTTTCAACATAGTATCAATAAGGTATTCAGGGACCAGCGGTAATAAATGAAGAGTGTAGTTATCCTTGCCCCCAGCTGCAAGATAAATTTGCGTAACGGTGCACTAGTAATGCTTAGGTTTCTAGAAAACTTACCATGTCTGTCCTGTGGACTAGACTTCAGCTGGAAAATGTACGACACTGAGACTGAATGTCAGTGTCCTGAGGGCATAGAGCCATTTTGTGGGTGTACCTGTTTCCAGTCCTTTCTCCTGGATGAACGCTGAATGCCCGTTGTAGGAGCCTTGTCTCCAGTCCTGGGTATGGCCTTGTCACCTGGGTGGACCTTGGACATATGTTGTAGGTAGCTTGTTTCCTGGATGGACCTCTTGGACATGCACTATAGCTTGTCTTCAGTCCTCTCTCCAGCCCTATCTCCTGATGCTCATGAGTGGAGTACCTAGATGGATCCTGGACCTGATTGATTACTGTTTTGGGAACTGTTGAAAGACTCTGTAGCTACCACCCTGCTCTGCTCAATTTGTTGGCTGAAGTGAGGAGCCTTGGCACAGTGCCATGTGGGGCACGGAGCAGGCCAAAGATATGTCCCTGAATGTTTCTTCACAAGGGTATTCTGTGGGGTTCAGTAATGCTGGAAAGTTCACTTTCCTTGAGGACTCTCCCATGTGGTAATCTCTTGGGCCTGAGGGTGTGGGTATCCAAATGAGTGGAAAGCTCAGTGCTTTATTCCCACGTGAAAATGAGCACAGGATCTCTGTAAGAGAGACATGTCTATTTTGCTATCCCCAAAGTCTGGTGGGTGTTTAGGGTCTTTAAAGACCAGGGCTTTCGTCTTCGTGAAGAGAATGCAGCACCTGGTCAGCTCACACATTGCAGCGTAGTACGAGAAGCACTACAAAGTAGCTCCAAGCCCCTAAACCTTTCAAGAGCCTTTTGGATGCGTATGAATGTTTTGTAAGTAATTGGCGTACCTCTGGAGCAAGGTTTTCAGCTAAGTTTCCTCCTAAAAGAATCTAGTTCACATGCACCGTAGCTATTCTGCAAACTGAACAAACATGGTTCATGGTCATTACTTCATGGATTCACTTCAAAATCGTACTACTGCTTCAGACTGAAAGAGTAATGTAGATGCAGCCTGAGGACATGAGTTCATATTATGCTTAGTTTGGTCTAATGACTGCCACTGAAAGGAGCAATAGCCCTCTCATTCTCACATCACTTTTTGCGTGCTCCTTCTTCCTCTTCTGAGTTTGACTTGTCACGGTAAACCTTTCCTGCTTGGAGGGAAAGCTAACTCATGAAAAGCTGTGAGTTTTCCCTCAGATCAGCAAGCTGATGGGAGTCACTACTGAGTTGCACAATTCTAAATTTAACACAAGGGAAGAGGCAGAAAAGCAGGGAGAAAGCAGGTCCACCCCCTCTGGCCTTTGCCTGCTGTTAGATTGAATTAAGTATAATATGAAACTACACCCTGAAGGAGAAGCATGTAAGCTTATTCAGAGAAGATTATGACTGTTGCTGCTGGTTGAGAATTCACACAGTTGAGGATTCACTGTTTAAAAAATGTGGTGGAATTCCCCAAATCATTCAGGGTGTTTTGCAGCAGATAATACACATTTTCAAGTGTCTTGTGGAGGCCTTTCCTGACAAAAAGGCAAATACTGGATGTGTATTTAGCGGTCCTCATTTTATTTGCTGACCTCATAAGAATGGAAGAATTTCAGAAAATAATAGCAAAATGTTATATATCAGAATGACATTCATAGGCAGATACAGTAGCAAATGCACCACTAAGTTTATGCTTCTTTTATTGGTCTTTCCAAAATCTTTAGATCAGTTTTAGTATGAGGTCAGTTCCTAACCAATTTTTATTTGGTTTTGTCTATCTGTACCTAGAAGATGATAAAAATAGAAATTGTACATTGTATTTTTCTACCTATATGTTACAAAACTCACATTGTCTGCTTTCTTTCCAATCCATTTGTCTTTTGCTAAGGGAAAAAAACACCCTACTTAAAATACCATATTAAAACACTGCTCAGTCTATGGTTGAATCTGAGCCTCCTGGTGGAACTACTTTCACCTCACTTTAAAATAAACATACCAAGAGGCAGGAGAGTATTCTGTCCCTTAAATGTACATTTTGTTAGAAATAAGGTTATCTAATTAGAGCACATTAGTTGTGGAAATTGGGAAGTCTCAGAGATGGTGTATAGGCATATTGAAGTCGAAGTTTTCCTTTTGTATTCATATACTGGAATTTGTTTTCTTTCTGCTTGTACACTAGCAGCTTTCAGAGATTTTCTAGGGTTGAATAGATACCATACAGTCCCTCTAGGCTCCTAAAGGTTTGGGTTTTTTTCCCCAGAGATTTCTCTGCAGTGTGGCTGAGGTCTGCTTTCTGCTCTGAGCAGAGCCTCTCCCCTCTCTGCGTTTCTCCCTCTCTGCCTCACCCTGGAAGCCCTTTCTCCTCCCTGTGTGTAATTGCTCTAAATCCGAGTGCAGCAGCCAGGAAAGATAGCTAACCACACACGCTTTTAGCGAAAATAGCAGATAATGTTTATGCATCATGTTCAACAGTACAGTGCATCCAACACACTGTTAGAGCATTCAAGAAAGAAGCAGATACCAAGGAAGATCCTTTGGCCTTAGTTATATCCTACAGTTGCTGAGAGCTTGTAGCTAGGACAGTCCAGGTTTAGTAATAGGTTTGTGTCAAATGACTATAACTAAATGCTTGGACAATTTAATGTACTTAATGTTTATTATATTAAGCATGCTTTAGGAAAGTGAAATCTGATAAACAAGTCTGGCTTCTGAAACCTTGGCTGATCTGGTATTTCCATGGTTACCATTCATGAAACCGAAATGATTTTTCTCCAGGGGAAAATATGAATTGTGAAAATGTGAATATGTCCGGCAAGGGTATGACAGGTTATATCGAAGTATATTAGTTTGTGTGATGGAGCTTTACACAGGAATTAGCAAGGCAGTACTTCTGAAGAGTGCCTAAGGATTGTGCTAGAACAAGCTTTAGAATCATTGTATTTTTGGATTACAAAACAAAATTCCCCTTATGTGGTCATCATTTACAGAGAATTTGCATACATTTCATTTTATCATAAGCTAAATTTTGCCAACTTCAAGGAGGATCCATGTCTATTTGTGACTGGTGCCCCTGCTCCTGACCCCTGGTACTGTCATCATTCTGCCTAGGATGCCCAAAGAACTTGTCTGTCCCCATAGTGTTGGGTGACACTTCTCTAAGGGCCTCTTCCGATTGCACTTCTGAGCTTCATCCAACTGAAAAAGCAGCATAAGCATGGCAGAACAAATCCAGCATAGTCCAAGAAGAAAATAACCCAAGGCACCTCTCTGCGCCTTTCTCCCTGCTGTGAGTGAGGAGTGGACACTGGAACCCAGCTGGTGTCCCCGACCAGGCAGTGAGGTGCCCGCAGCTGCTTTCCCATTTTCCAGAATCCGGGCAATGGAAAGCATAGCTGGGCCTTTGAACCTGTATGGATGATTCCTCTTTTTTCCTGCCTTTGTGTGTGTATGTATACACTATTGACACATAATGGCTTTTGTCCCAGGGCTGCTCCCTACTTCAATCCCAAAGCTACTATACACCTTTCTGCAGCTTGCTTCAGGGTCTCTCTCCTAAACTGGTTGAGAAAAAAAGAGCTAAGTCTGAAAAATTAAAACTGAGCCAACTATAATTTTTCTTTTCTTATTTTAGTCAGCATAGAATTATACATGCCCCTGCAGTACATTATAAATCATTAGCATCATTAACATTATCCTTAGGTAGGCAATTTTAGTGCTTTAAACCTGCTTCTCTCGAGTTGTTTTGTTCTGAGCTTTGGCTTCCCCTCGATACGAAGCCATGTTATGAGATCCCAGGATTTCTTGCTTCATTGTGGAGAACATGACAACTGAATGTGTATATGTAAATGTTTATGTTGTGCATATAAGTACTGCAGCTGCCTATTTATTTTTATCGAAGCTGTTTTATCACGACATGAATGAAAACAATTACTTTGTCAGTAAATCTGAGTATATTCCAGAATATGTGTTAATGGTGCAACCAAACAAATTTTTTTAATTAAATAATGCTGACACTGTTGCTTCAGTTAAAAAAAATAGGTACATTCAAACCCTGACAGTTCATATTTCTGATTGTCCTGTACCTAAAATTGCAGCAAAATAGTATGGCATGTCAGAGGACTGACATCATTGAAGAGGTAAGTGCTATGTAAAAGGAGTGAGTATGGTGGGAAGTGATGATACTTCTGTGATGTATTCGGTTCGGCTGACATACCCGTTAGAGGGAGGACAGCAGGGGCTCGGCCATTCTGACAGATGCAGGAACCAGCTCTGAGGAGAAGTTTCTAAGACAGTTCTTGACCATATGATATTGTGGTAATCCTGTAACAAAGAACTAAAGAAAAGGGCCGGAATGTCCAACAGTGTTGTGGGACCTGTGTTGAGGGTCTACAGTCCCGGTGTCCTATTCTTGTTTTTCATGACTTCTAGACTCAGATTTTTGAAAACTTCCACACTTTGTCCTATCTCTCAGGGTTACCTTTCAAAGAAGAGTTTCCAAGTGCAGAACAAATTTATCTGAAAGTGTGCTGTCAACTGTGTTAGCTGCTCAGTGCAGTATCTGGGTTGTTTGTTTTTTTTTTCTCCTGAGGACTGGTGCACTAACACCTGATATGCAGCAACAGGCACTGAACCTCAGGCCCCTTGGAGGGTCTTAAAGGAACAGGGAAGAAAGGGACAGTTATGTAGAGCTGTTACGGCTCTGCAAACCTTTTCCAAAAGTAAAGAAGAGGAAGTGGGGGGGGAGATCTGCAAGGCTGCATCTGGTCTTTTACTATAATGGCCAGTATAAATCAGTTTCAATGTAGTGGTTAAAGTAATGACAGCCTTCTCAGTTCTTGAAGGCAGACCAGTATTGCTTTGAGGGCTCCAAATCCTCCATTCTACATCTTTTTTCACTGATCAAAATTTGTTCCTTATATATAAACCATTTTCTTTCCCTGCCATGTTTTTTTTTTTTTCCTTTAAAGTAAAAAAAAACCCAAAATTGCCACTCTCTCAAACCTAGCCTCTCTGGATGTCACGGCCTTGGGACTACAGCACAGGGTAAGTGTAGCATCTGGCTTAGGTGGGAGAAAGGGATGTGGGTTAATTACAGTTCAAATAGGGAGAGCAGATGCTGTGAAAAAACCTGGTTTAAATATAGGTAAATTTCATCTTTTAAAAACTTATGGGACAGAACTGATGAATTCCTTGTTCCTAAGTCCTTTCTTTTTCTCACCTGAGCAAACAAGTCAATCTCTGTTTTTCCTAAGCTCTTGAACCTACATGATAGATACGTCTTCTCCAAAGGGGCAGGAGAACCCCTTCTCTTTGCATCCCCTTGATGGATGTGCAGAGAGTGGATGCAGCCACAGACCCTTTTTGTGGCTTTCAGAAGGGTCTGCTCTGTGTGGAAACCATGAGCTTCCAGACCTCTCCTACTTGTCTTCACCTGGTTCTCTTTGTGTTTTGTTAATATTTTTTGAGAAAAGGGGAAGCTGGGAATGAAATAGGGCAAAACTAGAAAGGAGAAGGAGGCATAGGAATGTAAATAGATATTTAGTGGTGAGAGGCTCAGGAATACAATAACAGGGTAAGGAGGGTAGGTTAGGAGCAGGAGAGGCTATGGTAGGGCTGGCTGAGCAAACACAGGAAGCCAACTGTGTACCAAAATTTAAGAAAGAAGTAACTTGAGATTATAAAAGGAAGGAGGATAGGTGAATGGGGGCCAAAGAAAGTGGGTAGACAGAGTAGATTAAAGATAGGGAAAACCTGTTTCAGCACAGAATGATGAATGTTAGACTCAAAATCTTGTTATCACCAAAAGGGAGCACACCATGTATATGCAAACAGGAACTAGTTGTTAGCCAAATAAATATTTTAATTGTCTAAAAGTCCAAATTATCTAATTAAGAAAAACATAATTAAAAATATATCTTAAATTTGTATACAAAATAAACGTTCAAGCAGCTGCCCCTTCACTGTGCTGCTGTGTGCATTCTTTCATTGTCTGTCTGGGTCCTGGGGCTGACAGCATCAGGCTTTCTGAAGAAGAAAGGGGGGGACAGTTAAAATGATTTTTCAGCAGCCTGAGGTCTTTGCTGGGGGAGGTTCATGGTGGGGTGGGGCTCCCTCTCTCCTCAGCATTGGGTCTCTTTGGGCATATTTTTATGTGATGTCGTACCACAGCCTGTCTCCTCCATGCTTCCCAGGCAAAGTTTGGGAGCCACACGCTGCCCTCCCTCAGCGCCGTCAGCCTGGAGGGGCTGTTTGTCCAGCAGTGACTACACAGGGGTGCCAGCCCCCTGCCCCGGGCGCTCCCGGAGCGAAGCCAGCACAAGGAGGCCACAGGCACGTGGCCACCAGACAGTTGCTGCCATGGCTAAAACCAGCTCTTGCCAAGGCAGGGCCAGACACATCCTGAGACCTTGCGCTGCCAGCTGCCCACCAAGCCTCTGGCCTTGTGGTAGTGATGGCAAAAACCGTATTTATGGAGCTGTGGAAGAAAGGCTGAAGGAACAGACAAAGATGCTGGAGTTATAATCAAACTGGAAGAAAATGCTCAGAAGTGAACCTACATGTTGCTATGCAGGGAGATGGGGTCTGACACTCCCCACCCCGAGAAATGAATACCAGAGCTGGTTAAGTGTATGGAGTACTTGCGGATTAAGAAGTCAGACCTGGGGAGGAGGTAGGACTGAGAAAACCAGCTTGGCACCGTAAAGCAGAGGAGGTCAGGCTTGGAGAAAAGGCAGAGGAGCCTTGCGGTGTAGAAACAAATGTCCTTCCATAGAGTGGGGTGGAGTCCAGGATTGATCCTGCACGTTCCCATTCCTTGCTGTCAGCAAGTGTCTCTTGGGAAAGTATGTCCAGTGTTGATACAGGTAAAGCATACCAGCCTTTAAAACTGTCAACTACTCTATTAGTTCAGAAGATGGCAGAGCTGATTTAGAGTCCCATCCATATTTACCGAATCAGTTGTGCAATAAGTAGCATCTGTGCTAAAGGTTACCCAAGGTAACAGTATTTTATACTTTTTAAGTCACAATCCTTAATAGCATGGTCAGGTGATCTTTTCCTACAAACACTTGTGTCATTCTGTAAACAGGATGGATCAGCTCTAAGAACAGTTCAAAATTATTGTGCAGTTTAAGGTATTTTCTCAAAAATGAGTTCCTAATCATTTTACGTATATATGTCTGTGAAAGCGTACATACCTCTCCACTCCTGTACACTTGCAGTTGTGTCACGCCAAGGCACCTGTAAGTTACAATATAATAAAAAGTGACATTTCACCTCTGCTTTTGTTACATTTTCCATATACTTAAGAGAAGACAGTTGAGTTTGGTATTCAGTCTGTGACAATAGCCTCCTGCTGCTTCCTTTCTAGGAGTTGAAGAATTTATCAGCAGAAATAATAGATGAGGATGAAGCCAAAACATGTATTCATAATGAGAGAAACAAGTTTTGTGTTGAGGCTATACCCCAGGGATTTTGGTTCCACTGTATTAAATGACTGGTAAAAGTAATAATTTTGCTTGATATTGGTACAGTACAGCAAGTATTTAACTTGGATGCATTTTGATTATCTTTCAGAAAAGATTCATTTGTCAATCTTGTAATCAATTTAACTTACTGGTAAACTGAGCTCAAAAAATGTGACTCGGTACCGGCATGTATTTTAGGTTCTGTGTGAAAATACCAAGTAATGTAAGTGTCATTGATGGAGAGGCTTCATTAATTTATTTTTTTTAGGAAAAGGTTACTGCTGTGCCTTTTGGGAAGAAATCGTAGTGCATATACAGCTTTCTTTTGAAGGTTTGATTAATCTCAAGGATGCTTGTTGTGACAAAGTTAAACGATTCAGGGATGTCTGCTCGAACGGAATACTTAACTCTCTAAAGAGGACATGTACCTTACAAATACTGGCTCTTGGCCTGTCTAAGTCTTCTTGCTCTAGGCAGCAGAAAGAACAGCCAGGCTAATTCAGCTCTGAAACTGCAGAAAAAAAGTTCCTATGGAGCTGTAATTGAAATGTTGAGATGGGGGAAGGGACCAAAAAGGGTAAAGGGGAGGGAGAAAGTTTAAATTGTAACTCAAAATCAGTTGTGGCAATGTTTGAAGGCATTCCTTTTTGCTGACTTGCTTCCTAAGTGCTTGAATTGTTTGCATTTTGGGGGCCGAGGGGCCACCTTTCCTAGGTGACTGCTGTGCTTTTGTTTTGAGCCAGCTGAGCCTGCTCATTTCTTCCCTGACCATAGAAACACCACTGTCAGTGAGGTGGGGCTTCTCCATGCTGTGTTCCGCTGTACTTGCTGTTGTGTGCCGTGGTAGTGGAGAGGCCACAGACAGTCCTGTGAGAGCAATGCTAGAAGCAGTCCACAAAATCAGCTCAGCAGCTGTCTCCAGGGCTCTTTACCTGTGGCTCTGACTGCTTTTATGTATCCAGAGTAGGCTAAGACATGTATCTAACAGGCTCAAATGATGTGTTCCAGTCGAAATGCATGAAGTACAATTAGTTGGCCCATACTTTCTCTGATTTCACCGTTCTTTTGTCAAGCCATGGTCCTAAGAACTTCTGGATTCCTGCCATCACTGTGGGAAATAAAAGTTTTGATGCCTATGTCAAGTACCAGGATTTGATGTATGGTGTTATTTTAAGTTGTGAACTAACAGAAGGAAGAGAAGAATATATTCTGTTATCTCGTTTGGGCAACTTAAAATTGGCAACTCACAAAGGATCAGAAAATGCAGATTTGCCAAATGGTTCACTTGTCAAATGCCAGTGTCAAGACATGGGTTATAAATGTTGGATACTGTGTGACACTAGGTGTTCTCAGTCGATGCTCAGGACCATGCTGCCTCTAGGTGACTCTTTATCTGACAAAACTATTTCCCTGTTAAGAATTCAAAGTGCTCTGAATATTTTGATCGAATGGAACAGGATTTTGGAGGCTCTCTGCATCTCTGTATAGTGTATTACAGCATATCACTTGTTTCCTTGTCAAAATTAAAGTTATTTTCTCATTAATGTTAAATTTTGCTCAGGAGGGAGGAAATCTTATACAGTTTTCTTGTGTATGTGACTTTGCTTTTGGTGTCATTCAGAGGGTGATACTGTAATTCACTGGTTATGTTCAATTGGTGTTTAACTGACCCATATTAAAATTTGATCCCCAGAAGACTTCCTGTGTGATCAGGCTGATCATTGGCAGTCTGTTCCTGTCGTGCGGGATCATCCCACACCACAAACAGTTGCAGGGAGCCGAGGTTCTTTTTTGCTCAATGTCAAGTTGAAGGAGTATAAATTCTGCTTTTGAAATGATTGTTTGAGAGGTTTTACTTTGCTGCTCTGCCAGCATCCCTTACAAAGGCTACAGTGTTTGAGTACAAAATAGTATTTCTTACCACTTAACAGGATGCTCTTGGATTCTCTTTCCAGCTCAGCAGGGCCCTAACACGGTGCCAGACCTTTATTTTGTGGGTATCCGGTCTGTACTCCCAGTTCCAGCAATACTGTCAGCCCCCGCGAGGGATGACTGGCCCTCAGGGGTGGGGAGCGGGGGGCAGAGCGTGCCAACAAGCCCGGCAGAGCAGGGGACGCACCAGCCGGGGCCGCATCCCGCAGGACCCAAGCAGGGCAGGTCTGAAGAGAGGAACAAGGTTCAGAGAAGACTAGAGATCACACAAGGTTCGGTAAAGAAGTCAGACAAGGTTGTGGCGATGGGGCAGGTGAAGCCAGGAACACAAGTCAGCAAGTCGTGGTCAGGGTGGGCCCAGAGACAGTAACCCAGGTCAGCCAGAGTCCAGTGATCACCAGGCAAGATCACAATAATGAGAAGGCAGTTCCCAGGTCAAACTGGGAAATTGGGCTGGGGATGGGTCAATGGGGTACGTGGCCAGGTATAGGGACATGCAGGGCAGCTGCAGCATAGCTCAGGCAAGGGTCAAGCATGACAGCCTCAGCTCAACATCCATGCCTGTGCAAAGGGTAGGGCAGCCACTGAGTCTTCTTCCAGCTTTCTCTTGAAAAGCTCTTCAAGGCTGGCCAAGGCATCTCAGAGCTGGCCTTTGCCACACAGAGCTGGACTAGAGTGCATTGCAGTCCAGACAGTCACTGGGATATCTGATCTCCCTGTCCTACATAATGGTGACTAGAAAATACGCTCTTTTTACCAAGTTTGATCAAGTAAGAACATTCCTGATAGACCTCCAAAGACAGTCTACTGGGATATCTTCTGTAGCACATGAAATGGACAAGAACTATTAAAAATATAAAACAACAATATAGGACAAGTATATTCCTGCTTGTCCATGCTGTTTATCCACAGATATATGACATTTAATCTCTTCTGTGTATGATCTCGGAGGCAGACCATATATGTCAATTAGTGACAATGCAGACGTGAAACTCTGTTTCAGAGACTATCATTTTCTTTCAAGTACCTGTAGACAGAGTAGCTTATTCCTGCCACAGAGCAAGTCTAAAGGAAATATTTTTAAGATCTTCAGGCCCCTGGATGTGCTTTTATCAGCAAAGTGATATCTTTTCTTCTTACAAAAAACCACTGTCCATAGATCACCCCTCTCTCTTCTGCCTTGGGAAAGGCAGTAGGTAGGTAACGGTAGAAGGCAAGGTCTCTGTGGGGTGCCTCTGTTAATCACTTTCCTGACTCATGGAGGTTGAGTCAGCCCATGAAAGCTCAGGTTAGGACAGGGACTCCTCCCCTCTCCTTATTTACACTCCACATACCTGCAACAAAAAAGTTTCTGTAAACCATTAACAGGACCTCAAATATTGAATTTACTGGGTCTGGCACAGATGCTGACTTTAGGATTAGCATAAGTGACATCATCCATTCATATGGTCTGAAACAAAATACCAAAGAGATAAATGAAGGCTCCCTACGTCTTCATTTTTTAGGACTAGCCCTCCAATTCCAACACTGGAGTAGTAAATTTTGTGGAGCAGCAAAAATTCTGCTGGAAGATTTTTCAAGGAATGGTTTTGTGGGCATTTAGAGCAGAGCAAGTAGACTACGATGCCTTGCACAGTTGTGGGCAAGCTGCGCCTGCCGTGCCATTCCTTCTGCACAGTGACATTGAGAAGGGCTTCCTGTTTCTATGACTGGGAAGCATGGGGTAGTTTTTCCCTGCTGGAGTGGGCTCATCTGCCCTCATGGGCTTAGGCTCTCGTCTCTCCTGCCTGAAGATTTTTGGGGTCCTGGGCATACGTCAGTGGGCAGACTTTCCGAGGTGGAATGATATCTCTTCTGGCACTTGCTGATAAATGTGACTTGCCTCCAGGATATAACAGAATAGATATTTAGTGTCATGTTTTTGTGGACCTCATTACTCAAATCAAGGCAGTGTTTTATGTAAGGCCTGTGCAAAGCTTTCTGTACATAATGGGGACATTCAGCAGGGAGTCTGCAGGGAACTGCTGGGGTATTTTTCTGCTTCAAAGTTTCTTTGACGTTCACCCCAGCTAAAGGCACCAGCTGCTATTAAGGCTTGTTTTTATTCTTACTTTCTCTGCTTTTGTTTCTCTGCAGTTAAATAATTATCTTAATGAGACATTTCCAGTTATTCTGATAATGTCTTGGGACAATGTTGAACTTCTGTGAACAACAGGAACTCTGGCAGGTCTTAGGATCTATTTACTGTAGCGGCAGCCCTTCTGTCATGCAGAAAGGTAACGAGAAACAGCCAAAAGCAGCATAGAGCTATGACCCAGCCCAAAGCAGTTGAGTAAAAACACGAAGTCCTTTAAATCAGAACTGTCTGTATGTTCAGTGAAGACACACAATGGGTGTCTCAGTCATTTTTGTTTAATCCTTTTTATTTATTTTTCTGACTAGATTAATGAGGCACTGGAAAGGAGTGAGCAGGAAAAACTGGAGGTGATTTCATAGTAAAGAAAATAATTTCAAGATATTTGTATGGTACAATTTAGTTTGATACTTGGGTTAATACATACTTGTCAGGAATAAAAGTTGGACATTTTTTTTCCCAGAGGCAAAACAGGACATGAAGAAAACCTATTTATAGCTGTAAAATTGTTGTCTGGGTACTTGTTCTGAGTGGTACGTGGTTTGCATGTCAAGTTAAAACATTTTTGCTGCATGTGTGTTTTTTTTAACTGTTCCACTTAAGTACACTTGGAAAGTTTTATTTTGAAATGGTGAGTGCATTCAAGCAATGCTGCCAAATTCCAGGATTATTACAGTTAATACAGAACATTTTGTTGACTTTGATTTGTGAAAACGGTGTTTTAGCAGTTTAAGAGTTGTTAAGGGATACGCAGCCTCAATTATTTTTGAAAAAATTATACAGAATCTGAAAGTGTTAGGACACCCAGATGATTCATAGAAGTAGTAATTTATTGTCAAGGATAATGGACCTGAAACGCATATACAGGATAAAGTCTTTCTGAAAATGAGATGATACCACCTCAGTACTCCAACTTCTGTTTTAGAAGAATCCACCACCCTGTCTTTGCATTTGCAGCTTCCTAGAGGAAAAAGCATTAAGCCAAAAATTATGTGGTAGCTGGTTTGAAAACCATGCATCAGAACAGGACTTTTCATTTCACTGATGTTATCTTGCCATTAGAAGATGTACATTGTAGGGGGTTGTGACAAGATCTCCAGTGAGATGAATAAGCCTAGTCTTCTTCCTTAAAATGAGCTTCCCAAAGGAGAGCGAAAAGTCTTTTCACCCCTGATGCCTGGCTGCTCCGTGGTCCCTCTTGCTCCCACTTTTCCCCCCGCGCCTCTCATCTCGTGCTATGGCCACCTGCCCCATCGGGCAATCTGTCTTTCAGCAGCATCCCTGGGCGTCCCGGTGGGGAGGCACAGCCTCCAGCCCTCAGCCGCAGCCCCGCTACCTGGCCAGCCTGGCCCCGGCAGGGAGCTCAGCGTACCCCCGAGAGTTCCAGCCTCGCAGAGGTATGTGATGATAGTTTGCCCCAACAGCCGCTGAATTACTTGTTGTGCAGCTGCTTGTTGCTTTCCAGCAATTGCTAAATCACAGTTCAGTCTGAGGCAAAACAAAGCTGCCCTTGACTTCAGGAATAACGGGCTGCAGCCTTAATTATTCTTGAATTTAAAGGCCTACTGTTAGCACTAGACAATCAAAGAGAAGAACACTTTAATACTACTCGTGATACAGGTTTGCTGGTAGCTGGCACTTTATAAAGCTGCTATTTCTTCATTTCAGCAAGCTACCCTAGTTTTTGTGTAATTTCACACTGCTTCTCCGGAGCCAAGAAGTGGGGGAGGAAAATTCCTGATTCCGAGCACAGGATTAGGAGAGGTTTTCCTCCATGGCTCCCAGCAACTTTGACAGCTTTTCTCAGTGGCTGCCCTCTCTGTGGTGTTGCACCACATCTGCTAATAAGGGTCTGTGCGGTACAGAAACTTGCTATGCAGGGAAACGAGAAAAGGCGCCCTGTGCTAAATGGTTGCTCCAGTGACTTTTCAGAGCGTCTCACCAGACCAGGCAGAAGCGGGTTGAATGGGTGTCGGGACTGCGGCTTGATGATATTTTCACTAAAAAGCTGGCACTGACATCACATTTTGAGTCTTTTGTACTTTTCCACAAGTTGAGAAAGACTAATTTGACAAATACCTATCTGGTAAATAATTGGTAGAAATTCTTCAAGTTGCATATCTTTGTAGCCTGGCTGGTTTTTTTTTTCCCCTATTACTTTACAGTTTGCTTGTGAGCAAAGTGACTGTATCCCCATTTTGTCTGCAGATTTTCAAATTGTTAGTTTGGCAGTGTTCTTTTAACTTCAGAAATCCTTAAATAAGTAGAGAAAATTATTATCTGTTGCTAACAAACTTCATATTCAAATACACTTTTTAGACAGTTTTTTCCACTATGCTGCTCCTTGCCAATACCCTCCACTCCCCAAATGTTTAGAAAACAGAACTTAAAAGAAAGTGCTTAAAAGATTGTTTTGAATTCTGACACATGATGTTATTTACATGTTATTGCATATCAAAAGAAATTAAGCTCTGGTAAACTGTTGAAGCGAAAACTGAATATTTAACACCGAATTCATTTTAAGCATCTGTTTTCAAAACTGCACTGTACACCTGGACTCCCTGTTTTCTTTGCTTCTATTCTCGCTTACAGACCCTGTATCTAGATCCTGGTACTAATTGAATCATTTGATCAGTTTCTTGTATATTCTGAACAAGAAATTATTTAGCTGTTCAAACTAATAAATGATTCAGTGCCCTATTTTGGGTTGATGTTTAAAGAAAACACTTCTTTCATTTATTTTTTCCAAACTCTTAACAAAATATTTTGTGATTCCCATCAGTGAAGTTTAAACTATGAAATTTCAAGGGCTGCATACGTTGCCATTACCCTTGATAACACTGGGAGACAAAGCAAAAAATAGAATTGCGTGGACTTGATTTTCCATAAAAAGAAGGTTCAGCTGAACTCTGTAAGTACAGAAGAATGGGCAAAGAGAGGGGAACAAAATCAGGTAGAAAACAGTAAGAAAACTGTGTCTAAAAATTTATCTTTGAAATTTCCAGAAATTTTTTTCTTTGCTTTGCTCAAATAAGGCATTACATGTGTAAGATGTTGAGCAAAAGAGTAGACTATAAGAACAGAGTAAAAATCAATGGTGTTTTTTTACATTTAGTTCACAATGCCTTGCTGAAGATAAGGTAATGCCAGCTCGTTCAGAAACAAGGTACAAAAGAAAGGTTTCTTGAGTTGAAGAGAAATCCCATATAGCTACATAGTTAAAATAAGTCTAGAAAATATGTTGAAAGGTTTTTTGTTTCTTTTTTTTTAACAGCTATTTGATACTGTTAATTAACAATTAACTGTAAATTTTATGCTATAATTAGATCTTTTAAGGTGGCCAAATAGAAACTAAGATGCCAGTCTACTCCCTGAAGATATCAATTGTATTTTAAAAATCTGAGCTCAGATTTTGTGAAGTGATTTCTGAAACTAGACCAGGAAAAAATGGGATACAAAATATACAGAAGAAATTAACCTTTCCCCCACTGTACACATCAGTTTTGAAGCCCTTGGGCTTTGAACTTAATAGCTTGGATTTCTAGGCCACTTTTACCCAGTTTTCTCTCCTTGTCCTGCTTTATTAACAAAGCAGGGCTTTTCTTTTTCAAAAAAACCCAGCCACTTTGTCTTCTAAGGTGACAGCATCGTCTGGAAGAGATTGAAGTCCATTGACAGGCAGTTCTTGATTTGAATGTTTGCACTTTAGTGACCAGATTTGGAAAGGTGCAACAAAGTTATTTGATGCTGCTGTTATTTAAACAAATTGTTATCCATGATAATGTCTTTTAAATACTCATTGTTAACCCTGTAATAGGTTGCAGACTCTCTTAAGATTCAAGAATATTAAAGTCACGTATTGGAATTAAAGCGAAAGTGAAGGCATAGTGTGATTCAAAGGAGAGAAAAAAAGTTTCACCAAGTATTTGAATGATAGGCTTGAAGCATTTAAATTTGCTAGTCTTTTTGCAACACTTTTTACCTCCGCTTCTTTGCATACCCTCTTTAACTTGATGATTAAAAAGAATTTTGCATTTATTTGGCAAACTGTGGACATCTGATAACGCTGTTCCTTACAAAATGCACATTTTAGTTGTTTTGTGCTTCAGTGACTTTAGCCTATATTTAGTATTATTGGTCTTTTCATCAAGAGGAGGTCACACATGATATCCACAGTACATGAAGGCTAGTCTATACTGCACACATGTAGTAGGGCCAAAGGTTTTCAAATGCAACAGGTCTAAAGCTCTTGGGAAACATTAGATTTTATTTTTTAGCAAACAGCTGCTGTAAACATCCAGGAAATTGATTAGAATCATCATCTTATACTGGGACTCAGAACCATCTTTCAGAGGAAAAGTCATTGGTGCTTACAGACATGTAGAAAAAAAAGGAGATGCCCATTAAAAGTAGCTAATATATGAGTATTTTGGCACCCCATGACAATGGTTCAAAAAGTACAACTTGCCATTTTATTTCCAGCGCTGATGTTTTCTTCTATGCCAGTAGAGGTTGAGGGAGGCTCTCATGTGTGTAATTTGCAGCATTTCACCTTTTTTTAAATCAGATTGGCTTGCGTTTGACCATACCTTCACAAGATGACCACTTCATGTTGATATACCTCATTTTTGCAGCAGGATCAGAACTTACATATGCAGAAAAAGAAAAAGCATGGAGATGAAAACTAAAAAAGAGAAGAGAAAAAAATAATCTTTTAAGATAAAGAGATGAGCAGGCAAAATGACAAGGAAAAGATCGTAGAAGTTGCTCAGCTTTTAAAGAATTCTCATTTTAAAAATATTTCTAATTTTATTATTTTTTTAATTTATTGTCCCTTTAAGTCATGTAAATATCCATCTCTTTAGTTTTGTCAGTAATAGTTGTCATCAGTTTGGACATCTAGTCCATCATGTCATCTAGTTGAAACTAGATGATCTTTAAAGGTCCCTTCCAACCCAAATCGTTCTATGATTCTATGATATTAGGAAAATATTTTTGACTGAATACTGGCTTGGTAGGTGACAAGGGATGCAGTTATGCATATTGTAGTTTATGCTTATTGCTTGTAGTAATTTTTCTGACTTAAGGGAAAAAAAGAGTTTATTGAAAATGTCTAGTTCAAAAGAACAAATGTTGGGATAGTAATGTATGCCTGTATTTCATGTTTGAACAAATAGCTATAGTATTTATTGATGACTACTCCAATTATATGTTGGGGGTCAGCAGGAGAAAAGCTGAGAATGGCTACAATGTAACAACAGAAAAAATATAAAATTATTCTTCCTGTAACTGTCTGTTTCTTTCAGCATGATAGTGATACGATAAAATGAGTTTGATTAACTTCCAAAGTCATGCAAATTGAGGTGCTTCCACAAAGAAAAAAGAGAAATAGAAATGAGTATGGAGAAAGCCCTTAGTTTTGACAAACTTTTATTTCTGTAAAGATTAACTGCTGTTCATTTTACTTTTACAACCAGTGATTGACAAGAAACATTTCAGAAATTTAGATGCAACAAAAGGACTTGAATTTAATCCTTTCTGTAATTCAGGAGAGAAGCAGTAAGGCCTCGATTCAAGATAAGAGCTAATAGCATTTGTTTCAAGTTAAGCGTATCTTCGAGTGCCATTTCTGCACTGGAATTTTCCTGGTTTAACCCTGTGCTTACAATCAAACAAAAGTTGAAACTCTTTCAGTCAGCACTGTTGAGGCTACAGCTGCCAAGTCAAAATTGTGGTCTTCAGCCCACATGCCTCAAGGGGAATAGCCAATTTATTTGCCAGTAGTGACTTCCAGAGCTGTCATGGATTTAAGAATGAGGATTTTTAAATCCATTTTTTGAGATAATAAACTAATTCAAGAACACTTTCTGACTGTGCGTTCTCAAGAGAGGGGAAGTGTAAAGTGTGAGTGTGGACCAGAATGCGAGCAATGGGTTTATATTAAGGAGAGAAAGGAAAACCTTACATTTCTCAGAAATTAGCTATAGTAAATTTCATGCATGACTGTTTGATTTCAGTTTTCATTATTCTCTGTACACAGAGGTTCCACTGGCATGAGCAATATTTAGTTTTTGTGATATTATGTACTGTGTAATCCCATTTTGTGGTTTTGCTGGCTCGTAAATGTCATTAATGGTGGACATTACAAAACTCAGTCGTGTTTCAACAGACTCCGTCAAGGTGACAGATTAGCCACTGAAAATTGCATGGCAGTCCATGGATTTCACTGAAGTTATAGCTGCGTGTGACAGCAGTGAATTTTGGGACACTGTTCCAAAACACTGAAATACTGACATTAAATGTGTTGATGGCCGTTAAGTCTATAGCCTTCAAGTAAATCCATCAGACAGGGAGTTATCTTGACCTCCTTAGGAGCCCTATCCCTGATCAGTTAATCAAAATTTCATCACTGATATGTGTGTGCTCAGCCTGAAGTCCCAGACTGGCAGGATTTTTATTTGAAAAGCACACCCTGCAGCATAACAAACGCGTTCCTTTTGAGAATCTGAAGGACACGCCACCAGTAACATACAAAGCTGGTTAGCCAGTGTGGACCCTTAAGCTATCTCAAATTTTTAAACACTGTAAAGAGCACACGAGGAAAGTGGTTGAAGCTGTTTATTAACCTGTAACTTCATTAATTTTTCCTCTTCATTGTTTTGTCCGTATCTCAGTAAAAATTTTGCTTTTCTTCTAGAGGACTTAAATGAGTGAAACGTAAGTGAACAGTACATGTCTACTTTATCTCAGTTGAAATTCTGAAATACTGAACTATTATATCAGGCAGTAGAGGAAGATGCTGTGACAAGAAAAATGATGAAGTAGTTTCAGGGAATTTTAAATTCTTGGAAACTTAAATCGATGTTCATGACTCCTGTTTGTCTAAGAGAGTGAGAGTTGTCTTCCATACATCTGCTATTGGGTGTACCGAACTGAAACTGACTCAACCAAGACAACTGTTGAGAACTACTTGGGAAACTTCATTTCTCCAGCTTTTTAATGGTTCCAGAATGTGTATAATTCCTTTCTCCGTAAGTGATTTTCGTGTTTCTAACTGCTTGCATTTATTGAAAATTGTTCCTTGTTTTCTAGTAAAATTCTAGTTTGTACGCAGATGCTGTGCTGCAGGGCACACAATTAAATATCAGAATATACACTAGTTGATCTATCCCTTCTATTAAAGTCAGAATTTTGTGCCACTCTAAAAATTTGATTTAGTAGCAGTTCCTACTTTCCCAAATGTCAAATTTCATCCTGTTCAATTGATGTATTTAGTTAGTGCTTGTGTACAATGCATGCATTTGAATGCAAAAAGATATGCTGCTGCAGTGTTAAGGTTAGCTATCTAAAGTCAGCTTAAAAAATAAAAATGATCAAAGAATAATACTAATGCCTTGTTTCACCCCCTACAGGCTTACTAATGCTCCATCTTAGAGGTCAAAGGGAGAAATTGAATTAATTCAAAAAGCTCCTTGAATATAGGGGCCAATGCTATTTAAACCTATTAGTTAACTAAGTGGTGGAGGTAGAGGCTTCAGCAGTACTGTTCTGGTTGCCCCAGAAAGAAGGCAACCTTCCTCACCAGCCTGAAGGGGCATTGGGACACCAGAGCTATGCGTAATTTTGTTGTCTTTCAAGTCAGATAATTGGACATGAATGACTACATCTATATTTTACTAAAAGCATAAGTCATTGACAGCAAACGTGGAGACTTCCTTGATTGCATTTTTTGAAACAGGTCAAGCGTTGCACTGAAATATTTTCACCAAAATAAGGAAGTATTATTGCTGCAGTGACTCAGATTAAGTTTACGTGGTCTGTAGTGTATTGTGAATAGTTTACCTTGCAGATGAAAATTTCTGATAAATACAGTAAGTGTACTATACTGTGGACATTGCCTGTCATCTTTATTTAACATCAGTCTGGAGGGATGCAAAAGCTAGCAATAGAAAAATGCTTCAACTTCAATAAATTAAAAAAAAATGTGCATTGGTGATAAAAAGCAACCAAGAATAGATCAATTAGCAAGACAAACGTCTAAAGGGTGGAGGGGGTCAGTGTAGGATTGGAGATGATGCTTAAAGCATCTAGTTTTGCATCACTGGTTTCACAAGTTGGAATGAACTTTGCAATTTAACTTCAGCTTTGCGATTCCATGTCTGTAGTTGAGTGTGGACTTGGGTCAGTACCTGGCTTTTTTTCTTCTTTCTTTCTTTTCTTTGCAGGGTGAGGGGGATGTCTGAGGATGAAATATTTTTCATTACAGCAGTAAGATGTCTGTCTAATCGTTGCTGGCAAAATGTAGAAGGATGGAGGCTTAGTTTGTGATTTCCTTTTGTGTGTAGCTGGGAGCACTGAGCCAGAGAAATGCTTTTCTCAGTTATCCTAAAAGGCACAAGCACATTCTCTGCCTCACACAAGCACACATGTGCTGCATACACAGTTTGCGTCCACACTTGCCATTGTGTCTTGTGCCTAAATGAAATGGAAATGTAGAACCAACATAAAAAAGCACGAAGAGAAGATAATGTAAAATAACAGAAAGAAGAGTTGTAAAAACGTGGGGGGAAAAGATTATGGCCAAAATGTGAACAAGAACTAAAATGGATACACAAAGTACATTAGGTGAATGAAGAAAAATTTAAAAAATTAATAAGTTAATATTCTGATTAAGATTTTCAAAGAATTATTGATAAGGTTATCAATTCCTGTTGGTTTTAAAGAAGAGTTACAGGCCTAATTACTTTAAGCCTGTCTTGAAGCTGGAGAATTTGATGTGTCATCTTAGATGCAAAGGACTCTCTCATGAGAAAACAATTTAAAAGAGTTGTACAAGTATGAAGTTCTTAATGTAAAATATTAATGTGTGAGAATGCAAATAAAATAGTAATAAATGATAAATACAATTATATGGTAGGAGGAAGGGATAGAAAACAGAAGACAGATTTTACTTCTGAGAAAAAATCTAGAAATTAAGAGATAGACGTCTAAGGAAACAAATATGTTGTTTGCTAGCAAATATGTTGGTAGCAAATAATAAATATACAGCCCAACAAATACATACTTGTTTTTATCCACTCTTGATGGACACACATTAGTTAGCCTAACTGGATATTACCAAGTTTTCCACTTAGCTACAGGTTTGTGAAATAGCAGTATCTTACTGCTTTAAGTGTTGTGTTTAATAATAGAGTAGGTAATGCTGAGGCAAGTTTTATAGTGTAATAGAATACTGCATCCTGATTTGTGCCTGTGTTTTGAGACACATCTTGTGAAAGTTTCTTAATTTTCACAAGTCGCATCCAGCTGTTAGTTTTCGTTACAGCAAAGCATAGTCTAGTCTCCTACAGTATATTCTGTCAACAACTGCTTCCACTTTTTATATCTTTGTTATAAACTCAAAGCATTAGTGTGAGTGAGAATTACATATAATTGTCAGTATAGTGGAACATGCTATAGTGTATAACAGAATTGTAAATAAGTTAACAATGTGGAAGGAGTGCTGCACAACCTCCCTGTTCTGCTGATGTTTCCATGGAAGCTCCTCCTGGAATTTGCTGTTGCACTTTTGAAATAGCTGCTGTATGACACACATGATACAAGATGTTTGAGCTGATTTAAAAACTTCATTGTGAAGTTGCGTATTGTGTATGTCAGTGTGGAATTTAGATAAATGCCTTTATCCACCATGCCTTAACAAATCCTTCGAAAGATGTGCTGCCTTGTTAATCAATTGAGATTTAAGCAGGGATGGTTAATGTTCCATAGTCACACAGTAAAAGAAGTTGACATCTTTAAAGTGAGTGACTAGTGTTTAATTCAGGATACATACAACAGACTTAAGAAATAACATGAAGTCAGTGTAAATTCCTGTAAATGTCTCAGAACTAAATGCTTAACATAAAACACCTTGAAAGCCCCTTATGTTTGCTAATTCTTCCTCATCTCAGCTTAGCTTCTCAGGAGATTTACATCACTTTTTTAAGGTACCTTTGTAGTAAGAAAGTAGTATTCTGATATTTATATACGAGAAACTAAAGGCAAATGTGTAGTGCATAGGTCATCCACAGTATCTTAGATTGTCTTTTTGTGAATGTTCTTCTATCAGAGTGTCATATGTTCATTTTATTATACTTTTTTTAACAAGGGCATTTGGTCAAGTGATTGGTATCTGTTAAAACTAAACAAAGCAGACAGCCCTATAAAAGTCTGCCCAATGACTATCATTAATAACTAGGTAATTTAGCAACTGAATGTGGATTATTGCATTCTTCCATGCATATTTTCCTGGTGAGAGTAGAACAACGAGGAAAAGAAGGGATGGAGAAAATTCATTTCTATGTTATGGATATCTACTGACAGCCCTTTTTAGTGATCTCTGTTACTGAAAGGGTGGACTTGGAATACAAACAAAGCTTGTAATCTTCTGACCCAGGAGGTTGTAGGATATATTAAAATACTCTGTCAAAGAATTAATATAACTTTAAATACTGTGTAATAACTCACCTGTGTCAATTGATGCCATACAAATACTTGATCTTTATTGAAGAAATATGTCCCCAAAATATATGTAGTATGCCTAGAGGAAGTGAATGTTTGCAGCTATAATTTGTATTTGTCAATGTAGCATCTGCAAAGAAGTCAAGACATTGAACCATCATTAAAAATGCAAATGAGTTCTTATCTTTTCCAAACACTTGATAGTGGATGAGCTGTGATAAGACTGTCTCTTTGCTACACAGTGCATAAATCTGCAAGCTGTGTCAATGCGAGATGATTGTTGTAGGATCATTTAGGCTGATGCAAGCGGTAATGCAATTCCCCAAACCTGGACCTCTGTTAAGCTGTATACTCTCTCTCATCAGAACTGTCTACGTCTTTCACTGAAATTATTTCTGAGGTGGGTGTTATCCCAAGGTCAACTGACGTATAAACAGTAGAAGCATCTCACATGATCCAGGATGATGTGTAAGGAATAAAGGGTGAAGTTGCTACTCATGGATTTCATAAGAAAAATGGCTTATTAGAAATTGAGATGGAAGTGTTTTTTAAATAAAGCTGTTTCATTATAGGTCCACTATAGATAATTAAATATGTACCTTTTAGAGTTTTAGGGGAAAAAAAAAAAGAAGACTTATGTAATTACAACACCTCTTAAATACATGCAAGACGTAATAGCTCCTGTCACAGTGGAGGACGTTATAAATGAGGATTTATTATGAGACCTTTCCTTTGCATAGGTTAGTGCCTAATAATATTACAAGTACAGCTTTAGTTGCATCTAGGAAAACGTGCCAGTCTGGAGAGTCTTTTAACCCCTTCTAGTTAATAGTTATTTCAGGTTTTTATTTCTCCATTTATTATGTGGTCAGTTTGGTGATAAATCTGTCGTGTCAAACAGCCTTCATTCATCTACTCCTTCTGGACTAAATGTGTAAATCTATTATTTGCTGTGTTTTAAATTACATATTGGTTTAGGTCTCATCTTTCACCTAGTATTGCATTGATGGAACAATATCTTTTAAAGACATGATAGCTTCAGACTCTTCAAGTAGATCCTTAGCTTCTGCTTGGACAGCCTCTTGCTATGGGTTTCTAGTACCTGAAGTGCACCTGAAGTGACCAGCTCACTTTCCAGTTCCTCAGCAAAAAACAACTCTTCCAGTGCTGCTTTGACTCGCAATTTACATGTAAGGGTGTGAGTTTGCATTGGACTTAGAGAGTTGAAGTCTTAGAGAAACACAGGTTTTAAGCAGTAGGCTGTGATTTTGTCAAAATCAACCCATTCATATAATTATAATTTGTTTTTTAGTTCTCCTCTTTCCTTCCGGTAAATGAAAAGTTCACCTCCATGTGATGCTTTGAGGTCTTCCTGGATAGTCAGAGGGTTCTTCCAGCAATACTCTGGCCAGGTTTTTTTTTTTGGTATCTGAGAAATAGTTGTTCTCTGTACAGGGCGTAGCAGTAAGTTGAGACAAACCGTATTGTTTAAAAATACTAATGCATCTGTGTTAATTAATGTAAATGCCTCTCTGCTCTCCAGGATGTTCGGATAGGGAAGTGGAAACAGCCCTTTAGCAATTTTCACTGACTGAGAATTTCCTTCTTGATTCTAGAGTATTGGATCATCTGCATATACTTGTTGCACAGACACTCATGGACAGTACATCTGTTAAAAAACAGCCAGCTTGGAGATCAGTCAGTCCACTGGCTCAAATTAGTCCAGGGTCTCACTTGTGTTTGCCCAAACCTGGCAGTTTCTGTTCCATGGAGGGAACTGGCGACAAATGTCCTGGGTGTGTGTACCCAGCCACACCGCAATTATAATTTCCTTTTTGTTTCAGTTGTAATTTAAGCTCCATAGATCTGGACACATACATTTTCCTTAAAATGCACATCCTACATTCACACTGTAGGGAAGTAGAATAAGATGCTGTAGGGCAAACCCACCGTAAATACATAGATATGTTAAAATCATTGCCACATCCATGACCAACACTTCTCTCTGTCCTGGAGGATGGAGGCACAAGTTGCAGTACAATGGACCTCATTCATGTTCCCAAAAATGTTTGCAGTTCCCTCCTTTGAGGTTTTCTTCTTTGTATTCCATTTAACAACCTTGCCTGAGACAGGCTCAGATATTTTTTCAAATGAGGCCCTAGGAGAAAATATGCTGTGGGGCCACTATCAAAAAGGACTGGTACCTAGGCGTTAGAAAGGTTGCTTTTATCCTTATCACAGCTATGGATAACGTAAACTCTTAAAGCTCATCTTTAAAGGTGGCGTGCCTGTGGAAACTTGCCTGTAAAAGGTTTCTAACTGTGGAACATGCCTCCCAGATGTTCTGGGAAAGTGAATTGGCCTCAAATAGTACATTACAATGAGCTAACACTGGAAATTAAAGAAAATTTAATCTTTTTCTAAAAGACTCTTTCATCTTGGAATTTCTAGGAGTGCATCGTATTTTTCATCTTCATTATAGCCGAGGAACTCACTTGTGAGGAGTGCCAGAGAAGGGAATAGGGATAAATAGTGCTAATTGTACCACTGTCTATTAGCCTTATAATTGTAATGTGAAAGAAAGTAACAAAATTTTGATGGATTTTCCTTTTCTATAGATGTCTCCACAGCAACTGATTTCTTTTTAAGGAAACTCTTGTGTTTAACAGACAGTTAGGAAGAACTGATGCTTCATTTGAGTCATGATGCTGGAGGATGCAGAGGCTCCAGAGCCTGCATGTGGACATAGGGTTTACAGAATAGCCAAGAGCTATGTTGAATTCTGGAAGCCATGCTGGGTTTCTAAAATAGGAATTTTTGTGAATTTGAGGTGAGAAATTGGCTGCACTAAGGAAGTTTTCGTGAGGATAACATTCTCTGTCTTCTCTTACATGTGTTAATCATTTCAATAGGTAAGCCATTACTGTTGGCCACTTCATGGATGATAAAAGTACTGCTGTCTTTAAACCTTTAAACTCAGAACTGTTGACATCTTTATTTAGGAAGAGCAGTATTCCTTCTGAGCTTATATAGGACAAAACCATCATTAACTTAACTTTATACATTGTGCAAGACAGTCTTAGTTTAAGTACAAGATGAGAAAACCATGAACATGTATTAGCAAAGAGCAGTGAGGTGGTTCCTCGTGGGAATAAAATGGTGGTAAAAGAGATACTCCATTTTATTCTCCCAGTCAACAGTTCTACCCTCAATCTGTATTTTCATGTTTCTCTTATATAAATAAATGTGATTATGTAGTTTCTGAAAATGTCCCTTGAATTAGGGGCTGTCCTCATTTTTCTAAAAAAAAGGAAATATCAGTATGATTCCTAAGAAAATCCCCACCAGTAACACATTACACAAAAATGAGATTCGGTGAAAGTATTAAGTAGTACTATCGAGTGTTCCCATATTGCAGCCTGGGAAGCCTTTAGGGATGGTACTGAAAAAAAAAAAAGACAGCATGAGATTACAGGTGAATGTTGCATTACCCTTTGGCACACTGTCCCACCCACAAAATGGGCCTCCGTGAGTGAAGCTTTGAGAAACCTTGTCTGAAGAGTTCTAGGGCACATTTCAGTATTGCCTCCATTGGTTTTCAGGGAAGGAGAACTTGTTATCAGAAACACGTCATTGGAGCATTATATATTTCTACCTGTTCACATTTCTGGACTGGTGATGTTAGAATGTTTTTCTTTCTAGTGTCTCAGGGACAAGAAAGATGTCTTTAGAGGTTATTTAAGTGCTATATATCATATAGCTATATAACACTGTATGGGTGGTGACCAACTGGGCAAATTCTACTGTCTGGCATATTTTGTAAAGAAAGTGACAGAGTGATAGGACACTGATAATTCACTATTATGACCGTCAGTCACAATACTGACAGTTCGTTGCTGCACTGATGAGAGTAGAGGTGTCTCATCAAAAAGTAAGTAGAAAACTTAGTTCCAGGTTATTGTTGGTTCCATCAGATAAACTACCAGGGTTAGATATTGTAACTGGAAATGCTGGAAAAAAGCATTGTCAGAGACTAGAACTATTATAAAAATTCATAGTTAGATTATATACTTGTGAAATGTCAATAGTACATAAAAAACTGTAGTAATTACCATTCTTGTTAATATAGTATCCGTCTGCAGAAAAGTGATTAATTTATGACCCAAAACGTTATTGAAACTAATGTACATAATGCCCTGGGAAGCTACGGAAGTAGCTGTCATACAGAAATGATGCTTCATAGCTTGGAGAATGTCTGTGAATATTTTGATGGTTACATATTGTCATCAACTCCCTACGGTTAGTACAGGGTGCTTGCTTTTGGTAGTGTGCCACTGATGCCATATTATGTGCAAGTTATCCTTCTGCTTACTTGATATCACAGAATGGTTGAGGTTGGACAGGGCCTCTCAAGCACGGCTACCTAGAGCCACTTGCCCATAACCATGTCCAGACGGCTCTTGAATATCTCCAAGGATGGAGACACCACAACATCTCTGGGCAACCTGTACCAGTGCTCGATCACCCTTACGGTGAGTGTTTCCAGATGTTCAGAGAAAACCGCCTGTGTTTCAGTTTGTGCCCATTACCTCTGGTCCTGTCCCTGGACACCACTGAAAAGAGCGCCCTCTTCTTTGCACCCTTCCTTCGGGTGTTTATATACATTAATAAGATTCCCCCTGAGCCTTCTATTCTCCAGGCTGAGCAGTCCCAGCTCTTCTATCTGGTCACTTTCTCACTACAAGGCTATGCCCTTTGGTTGCTACTTGTTAACTTGAAACACTGATTTGCAAGGCAAGTGGTGCTTGAATTACATAGTAAAATACTTCAACAAGCATGTAATATCTTGAAAAGCATTACTCGTGTTTTCTTTTAAAATTATTTTAAACAGTTCTCCTAACCAATATTATTTATTTGAGTAGAAAAGCTGATTATGTATTCTTCTTAGTGGTAACCTAGAAGTAAAATTTGTATGTAACATAACATAATATTGCATCTTCCACAGCTTCTCTGTTTCTCTTGTCATGTTTGTGACTAGTCAATATAATCTGATCAAGGACTACTGATCATTTTTATTACTGAACATTTGATTCAGTAATATTTGGAAAGTAGGTTCAGAATGGTATATCCCACTGGTTCTTGACTCCATTGCAACTTCTCAGGTGTTAAATAGTTAAGCAAACTTTGGACTTAAGGATCATTTTTCATTTTGGACGTGTCAGGTCAAAACCTCAGCTGAGTAGGTGGGGGTATCCATTCAGCCTTTAAGTATGAGTTTCTTCATGTAAAGGCAATCTTTGCTTACATTCAGAAAGATAAAAGAGCTGGGATCTTAAAAGAAAAAATAATAAATGACTGACTTTGTGCATCAGTTGAATTGCTTGAATGGATCAATATTGATATATAATACAGGATTTCCTAATACTGAGATAAAGAGTTTTAATCAGTTAAGTTTGGACAGCGAACTTAAGTTTTTGGTTTTGTTTCCATGCAGCTCCGTACCAGAGCATTTCTCATCTACTCCTATGGTACCTGACATATTAATTGCTAGCCTACTTTTGCAGCTGTAGGCAGAATGTCTTCGTTTGATCAATGGCATATTTTAAATTCTGTTAATCATGGATTTTTTCCACTTCTTTGTTTTGACTTTTCCATTTTTTCCATTACTACAGGCTGCTTACCTGCATCACATATATCCAAATGTAAAGGCAGCTGAGGAGCCATGAGTTATCCATGCAGAAACAAAGCAGTAGTAAGCTGTGACAGAGTTGTATTATAAATTGTGATTCGTTACTCAGGTGTCATGCTACATCAGATGACTGATAATCTGATGCCTCTCCCATCCTGCACCTGCACCCTAGGTTACAAAGAACTGAGCTGCCGAACAGCTGCTGTAAAAAAAGCAAGATGTGGGTACTCAGTGGAAAGAATATGTTTCATTATTACCTTTCTGCCCTGTGCTCCATTTAATTACTTGTTACAATTGTCCTTTATGTCCTGCAGTTCTTCCCATTTTGCACGAAGATTAAGTCTTGCATCTGAAATGGAATAAGCCCATCCAACAGTATGGGCTGGGGCTGCCTTGGTAGACCGCAGCTCGGGGGACCTGATGGACAGCATGTGAGACATGAGTCAGCAGTGACAGCATGAAAGGCAATGGACACAAACAGCAACATGGGCAATTCTGATTAGATATTAGGACTTTTTTATTTTCACAAGAGTGGTCAGGTTTAGGGAGGGGTGCACAGTTTGGTTGTGTAATCTCTGTCCTCAGAGATACTGAATCCTCACCCAAACACAACCCTGAGCAACCTGATCTAGTTGGACCTCCTCTGAGCAGAGAGTTGGGCTAAATCATCTCCAGAGGTCCTTTCCAACCTTAATTTCTCTGTAGTTTCATGATAAGCAAGGGTGAGCCCTGCAAAGGTAACAGGAAGTAGCTAATGAAGCACCTTCATTACATTGTTGAAGTTGAAATAACGAATTGTATTTTTTCTTTTGGGTATATCATTTTCGATCTAAATGAAGAAATCAAACCTAAATGATATACATTTTTCAGAAAGTGCTTTTGAATTTTGTGACTTACATTATTTGTGTGCCTAATGAATTTGCTCTTGAAAACATTTTAACCTTTTTTTTAGGACAGCCCAGTGACTAACTCAAGTTTTAGATTTACAACGAAGGATATATGAGAGGCCTGAGTTGTAGGAAGAAAATGCTCAACACAGTGTTACATATACACAAGTTCTCTTTCTTTGTCTTAAAAAATAATTTAAACTAGACGATTTTAGGGGTCTCAAAACATGATCCAAGCAAAAGCTTAGGTGAATAGGGCCACAGCAATAAGCATCTATTTTAAGAATATTAGGAGTGTTAATTTGTAAGAGGGACAGTATGCGGGTTTGTGTTGCATCATGATTTATTATATTTTTCCTATAGAGGGAAATACAATACAACTCTTGTTTGCATATCAGGGGGTTGAAATCCAGAAGAAAAGAGAAGACAGGGCTCTGATTTTGACAGTTCATTGGCAAGTTTTGCCTTTTGGATTCTGCCAGAAGGGCGGGACCCAACATATGTGCAAGTCTTGATCAAATTTATTTTTATTCCTCAAATGTAACAGGGCAACTATATTGCTTATACATGCTTGTATATATAAATAAATTTGTGTATATATGTATTTTAACTCTAAATGTAAAACACACACATATTCTCCTGAGTGAAAAAAACCCGAATCCCAGCAGAAATCTTCCCTGCAGGACTCATATGCTTTTAGGCTTAGAATTTAACAGATAACATCTTAAGTGTTCTCTAAGACATTTCCCTTCTATCTATTCCAACTGTGATCTTCTTTCAGGAAGTAAAATTACCCCAAAAGCAAGAAGAAAGAGGGGGAAAAAAACCACCACTGTATAAACGTCTCCTGTATGGCTGGTAGGGAGGCATGAGCTTAACCTGTAGGGGTTACCCCATTTACTGAAACATTTGAATGTTACTCTTTCATGTGCTGTAGTTTGGACGTTGCTGAACAGTGTCACGTTGTGTCATTCATTTCTGTAGGTTTGGGGTTTTTTTAATATGTGACAAATAGAATACTTGTCTACTACAGCCAAAAACAACCAAGAGATGGCAGTACTGCTTTTAATATTTTGTGTGCACCATCTGCACTAAGTGGTACATCTGTCAATAATACTATTGAACTTTTCCTGTCATACATGGTACACAGTTTCACCGTTCAGTGAATAGGTCTTTCTTAACAAAAGACCTATTAAAATGAGCAGCCTTGCTGCTAATGGAAATTGTCTTTTACCACTGCAAATTTGCATAATGCTGTATCATCTCTGCAGCAGGAAAAGCCTAACAGACATAGGAACTCCAGTGAATATTTAAATGCCACAGGGCTGCTTTAATCAGTGTGACTGAGCAATCTCACTTCATCATTTGCTGTACTGCCCTACAATTATTTCTATTCCATTTTTATTCCAGAAAACATTTTTTTCCTCACCAGGCAAGGTGTTTTAGAATGTAGGACACTGAACTGTCCATGTCTAGTGGTTTCTTTACCAGTGGTTTTAAATGCCTTCTACCTCTCTGAAATGAACATTAATCACTTCAGTTTAATCCAAAGAAAACCCCAAGGGGACACAGCCATCAAAGAACTACTAACATTGTCAAGAGATTGTTAGCATTTTTAGGAATCATCCATAGGCTGTATAAAATCACTTTGTTTCTTACAGTGTGATGGTCACGTTATATCACTATGCATATACAAAGACTCAAAAATATTTAATTAGCCAATTTTGTTTTCATACTGTATTTTAAAGTGATTTTTTTAGCAAGTACTAGACATCTGCAAGCGATGACAAAGAAAAAATGAGGTAATTCAAACTACAAATGAAGTATTTGAATATTAAATGAAATAGGTTGTGATACAGTGTGAGGTTTGATATTCTGCATATAAATGTGAGCAGTTTTTGTTTTATATTTAAAGGAGGCAATAACATGTATATGGCTGCAGTGTCAACATTTCTCATTACAGATTTGGTCATGTTGAAAAGCAAGAAAATTTAGCTTGACCCTTCTAGAATCATTTAATTTCTAGCAAACTGACTTTCAGATCACCTCTTACTGTCATTTTGCAAGAAAAATAAACAACCAATATGATGCTTGATCTTTGAGTTTTGGGGGCTGTGATTAATTTTTTAGCACCTTCACTCTTGCCAGGATAGACTACATAAAACTTCTCATTCTGAGTGACATTATGAGAATATCCGTGTACACCTAAACATTTGGGAAAAAAGGTGAAAGATCGCGGACTTGAACTTTGGTTTTTGGCATTATTTGACAAAATACCTTACTGTGTCTCTTCAAAGAAATCAGTTTTGTCATAAGAAAATATTCCTATTTCTGATATCGCTGATCTTTCAGTACTCACCTAACTTGATCATACAGCCATGCTGCTGAGTGGAATAGACCATCGTTATTTTAAAATAAGCACTTAGGTTTTTTCTTACACAGAAAATGTATAATCCAAATGATTAGCCATATTCAGAATTAGAGACATGTTATTTCAGCATTTGTCTTTGCAACTGCTGTGGAAGTAGCTGTCACCAGACAGTTCCTATGGTCAAATTTGCCAAACCGCACATTGATAATTTCAGATAGTCAGTGGAAACCGTTTCTTCAGATGCAGAAATGGTCACGCCAGGAAGTCTTCTGTACAGAGCTAAGATAATTAGAAGATAATGTGCTGGAGCGATCGCGCAGGGCTAGAGGGGTGGTGGGAATCCAGCAGAGTGGTTTGGGGAGTCTCGCCAGAGCAGGGATGCCGGCAGAGGAGGCTGCTGTTGCCACCCAGACAGCAACTGGCCATCCTGTGTGCCAGATCTGGGTCTCACTGTGTTACCCAAGGCAAAAGGTCTAAATTAATCAGTTGAGCATTGTTTTTGAAATAACTGTTTGCTAGTGTCGGTGCCTTACAGCGTAACTGATACTTTCATTGACACAAACTACAAGGGGGCGTATTGCCCATGAGCTTCTTGTTGCAGGCTTGGCTTTGCAATGATGACAGCAAAAAGGCGGTGGATTAGGCCTGGTATCAAACTTACAAGTTGCTGGATGAAGCCGGGCAGCCGGGGGGCACCGGGACAGCCTCAGCCCCCGGCATTGGGCACCATTCTGGGGATGGGGACGGGCCGAGTCCGGGCTGGGACATGGCCCAGCTCGGTGGGGCCCATGGCCAGGCAGGGCAGGGCTGTGAGGAGCTGGAGACCGGCCCTCCTGCAGCTTCGCTGGGGCAGGGGCTGGTGGCCCTGGGGGGCTGCAGTGGTGTCCTGGGCTGTGGGCAGGTGGAGGGAGCCCTGTGGGAGACTGGGCAGGGGTAACAAAGCCTGTTGTGATCCTGACATGTCTCAGCAGCTCATAAATAGACCAACCATCATAACAGAAGACTTTATTAGCAGTTGAAAAAAAACCCCAGCTGTGAGTAGGTATTACAAGCATTACCATAAAGTGTTATTTTCAATAACTGAAGCAGAAAATGAAACAAAAAGCTTTGTTATGCAATCAGTATTGGTAAGTGGCAACAGTAAAGAAGCGTCACTGTGGCTTAACACTGCTGTGGGTATGTGTGGAGAGTCCAGTGGAGTAAAGCCACAGGGATGACTAGGGATGCCAACTGAAATGAGCAACTCTTGTTTGCTTATTTACCACCACCTGAGTTTTCTGCATTCAAAAAGGCCAAAATTTGCAAAAAAAGTGTTGTTTGCAACTAGGCTGAAGAGGTGCTGTCTTTTCCTTCAGTTTCCTCTTGACATTTCCCTTCCCTCTTTTGTGAGTGGGAGGGTGCTGTCATTAATGAAGTAGAAGCCTCAGGAGTATTTGAACCTTTTGAAGGACTTCACAGTCCAACAGACTTTCACAGATGAAGACAAGTGGGAGGACACTGGATGGTTAACAGGCCTGTCTACAGGCTAGGCCAGGGACAGACATTAATTCTGTTAGTGGCTGTGTTTGAAATGTGTTCAGACCATACAGTAACAAGAGCTTTGTGACAGTAATACTGGATTTTAAATTCACCATGAAGCCCAAAAGCTTTTCAGAGCTTCACTAACTTAAAAGTGGCATCTCAGTTTCTCCGTAACCTTCAGAGTTCAAAGGATTCCACTGTGAATAATATGGGTCTTGATATAAACCAAATCAGAGAAAATGATAATAATAGTTAAGCCTTCAGTCATTATTTTAATTCATTATGTATTCATAATAGGTTCATCCACTATTGCTAACTAAGCAGAAAATGCAGCCACTTTTAATAAATAAGGATGTATTTGAGCAACTTAATTGGCAAATGACTTGAAACAAAGACCTGAAAGCATAAAATTGATTGAATCAAGAGTGGTGAAAGGTACAACAAAATAGTTTGTGTTCACTGGTGGAAAAATAACTACTGAAACAAAATCCTGAATAATCTTTAATAGGACTTGAAGTATGTCCAACAAACCAATAAAGTCCTTCACAACAGAGATGTGCAGTCATGCAATAAAGGAATTTAAATAGCATTGCAAAAAGTATTCCAAGTGTAACAGTAGAAGTTAACTCAAGAATTTAACTCAGATTTGGATAAATAAGGAAGCATTCTTTTAACAGAAAATCTACAAACTTAATTGCAGATGAAGAAAAAGGAATTTCTAGTAAGTAAATTCACATTATAAATAACTACAATGTGAAGTTTTTAGGCTTTTAGGCTAAACTTTTTAGCCTCTTTATATGTAGTAGGATTCACTTTCAACATTCTTACTCCTCTTCCCCCCCCAAAATTATAAAACCCTACAAAATTATATTTGAGCAACATATCTACCTTTTTCATTTTCCTCTGTCTGATATGAAGTGATGAAGGAATGCCAAATACAGCATATGAAAGCAATTAGTCAAAAGGAGAGATTTAAAGTGAAAACCCTCCAGCCTTAAAAACCAAGTCTTTTGATTTTCCTAAGTATTCAGAGAAGTAGTTTGTTAATAAATTACAAAATATTAGTGCGGTTACAGAATTGTACGCTGTCTTGCCGTGTGTAAACAAGCTGAGCATAGAAGAAAATACTGCATATAGTAGCAGTCTAACAGTCTTGAAGAAGGCGGTTGGAAAATACGTAGTGTAGAGAACCTGTATATGGGTTATGCTTCCAAAGAAAGAAGCAATAGATTCAGTAGATTTTGTTTAAAAAAGTGTTTCAGGTAGGAAAATCTTTCATTACTATGCTTAAGGAAATCTTGGATAAGAAAGAATGAGTCTTACTTTAGTTGCTGCAAAATTAGAACAGGTTGGGTCACCAGCAATTGCTGCTACGCTGATTGAGAAAGTACTGCCTCTGTAATGCTATTAGTGCCTGGAGTGTTTTATCTGACACCAGAGAATTTCTTGCAAAGGACACCTATGCACAGGAGACAGAATGAGGGAGAGTTGTGAAACCCCGCCAGCATCCCACTGTGTGAGGTGCAATTGAATTTTGGATGCTGAGTGCTCAGAACTCAGTGGCAGGCTGCACAGTTACATCAAGCAGTAGACTTTAGGCAAGGTAGAATAACTTAAAGGATTAAGTGTTGCCAGCTGTGTGTTTCATATATATTTAGTGATAGATATTTGAATTTAATTTTTGAATATATGTGGGCATGATGTAGGGTAGGAGATGAGAAAGGGATCTTAGAAGGGACTAAAATCAACCAATACGGAAGCAGAGCTAAACAGTTGACTGTTTAGTTGCCTTGGCATTAAGAAAGAAATCAAGGACTTTGGCTTGCAGACAGCCTTTCAAAGTTTGTACGGTCTTGGTGAAATAGAAATCAGGTTAAGGTGTATTTCACAATCAAAAGACAGGCCTAAGTCCAGACTTCAACAAGTCCTGCATTTTTAAAATGGAAAAAAAGAAAACCTATCTTTCTGAGAAGTATGCCTTCATCAAAGCAAACATAATAAAACTTCAGCAAAATCGGTAATGCAAACCTTTCATGTACAAGTAAAATTAATTGAATTCTAAATTAATGACTGTTTCTCAGTGGTCTGAATCATAGCATGACGTTTATGCATAAGAAAAACTACTATATTCAAATATTAGGCCACACAATAAATCTGCGTTGTTTGGTTTCCATCTTAGAAAGCATATTTACCCAGATTACGTGGGCTGCATACAAAAAGTAGTTTCACTGTGGGGAGCAAAAATCCTCCTTCAGGCTTTTTTATGTCAGTAATAATAACCTCAGGGTTGCAGTTGTCTAAATGGCTACGTTGATAATTTGTTATTTAGATTCTCTGCTTTTCTGTAGCTGGCTTAGCAGGTGACCTCAGATTTAAATTCTCTGGAGCAGGGACCATACATTTATATATGCATGAGCAGTGGGGATTTGATCTTGGCTGGAGCTGCAGGCTATGACTGTGATGTAAATGTCAAATCATAATAGAGTAAGCTCAGGCAATTTCTCTCAGAAATAAAACTTGCTGCTTTCGAATATCGCTAGGCTAAAGAAACTTCAGCATAAACTAATGCTGAAGTCAGTGGAAAATACATTTATCCACAATGTAGCTTCAATGTAAGTTATTTAGTTATAATGCATATTAAGATTTTATTAATCGAGTTATGCTGTATTCTTCACTCTAGCAGGATTATGCCATTTGAGAGGAAAAAGCTTCATGGATGCCTGTGGAATTGCCACACTTTCCTTCTGTCTCTTGAGCACTCTGCAATTTTTGGCCAGACATAGTCTAAAAATAAATAAACAAAAATAACAAATAAATAATAAAAAATAGATATAAAAACCATAGTAACATCTTTACACATAAACTTATGTGTTAAATCAACTATAGTGCACACTCTCCTTTTAGATAAGTCAAGTTCTCCAATGTCTTCTATATCATTAGTGTGATTTCTGGTTCATCTTCCCTCACTGCAAGTTCAGAAAAAAGTATTTCATCTTTATGAGGAACAATATTAAGTTGGAAAGATTTCATCAGTTGTTTAAACTCTTTAGAACTGCTTACTCAGAATCACTGGTAGCTATGGTGCAATTTAATTATAAAACATAAATTTTAGTAGTCCAATCTCAATGAGAGAATGGAAAGAAGTCTGTATGTATGATCCTGTTAGCTTTTCTTGCAGGGAGCCTTTTACTCTTGGAGTATACCTTTTGTTGTTTGGCATTTCAATTTGTTGCTGTAGTTGGAAGAAGTTACCCTCCTCTCTCCTGTAGCTCTAGGGATTGTTTGCAGAACACAGAATCACACAGAATCACAAGGGTTGGAAGGGACTTCTGCAGATCATCTAGTCCAATCCCCCTGCCAGAGCAGGGTCACCCGGAGCAGGTTGCCCAGGACGGTGTCCAGGCAGGTTTTGAATGTCTCCAGAGAAGGAGACTCCACCACCTCTCTGGGCAGCCTCTTCCAGTGCTCTGCCACCCTCAAAGGAAAGAAGTTCCTCCTCATGTTTAGATGGAACTTCCTATGGTCAAGTTTGTGCCCAATTGTAGCTCTTGTCCTATCACTGGGCACCACTGCAAAAAGACTGGTACCATCCTCCTGGCACTCTCCCTTTAAGTATTTATAAAAATTGATGAGATCCCCTCTGAGTCTTCTGTTCTCCGGACTTAAAAGACCCAAGTCCCTCAACCTTTTCTCATAAGAAAGACGTTCCTGTCCCCTAATCATCTTGGTAGCCCTCTGCTGTACCCTCTCCAGCAGTTCCCTGTCCTTCTTGAACTGGGGAGCCCAGAACTGGACACAGGACTCCAGATGCAGCCTCACCAGGGCAGAGTAGAGGGGGAGGATAACCTCCCGTGACCTGCTTGCCACACACCTCTTGATGCACCCCAGGATGCCATTGGCCTTCTTGGCCACAAGGGCACATTTCTGGCTCATGGTCATCCTGTTGCCCACCAGGACTCCCAGGTGCCTTTCCACAGAGCTGCTTTCCAGCAGGTCAACCCCTAACCTGTACTGGTGCATGGGGTTATTCCTGCCCAAGTGCAGTACCTGACACTTGCCCTTGTTGAACTTCATGAGGTTTCTCTCTGCCCAACTCTCCAGCCTGTCCAGGCCATGCGGAATGGCAGCACAGCCTTCCGGTGTGTCAGTCACCCCTCCCCATTTTATGTCAACAGCAAACTTGCTGATGGTACCATCTACCCCTTCATCCAGGTCATTGATGACTATGTTGAACAGGACTGGACCCAGTACTGACCCCTGGAGGACACCATTTGTCACAGACCTCGAGTCTAACAAAGTTAGGAATTTAGATGTGAATTATACTAGGACTATGAAGAGAAAATTACATGTGATATGAAGTACAGAAGTATATATTTGAGTTGATACCTGTGAATCATTATGTTTTCTGTATTATGTATGCAGTCACTGTCCTCAGTGGTGTCCCATAAATGGTTAATGTTTGAATTGCATAGCAAAAAACTACTTAAAATTAGATACCGCTAATTTGGAATCACAGATACAAAGTCCATTTGTTTAAGTTAAATGGGGAAAGTTAAGGGGAAAGAATTGAGAGAAAAATATGAGAAGTCACAAAGTCTTACAGCATACCAAAGGAAAAGATGCGTTATGATTTTCTTATCTGTAGACTGTTGCATATTTTGAAAAGTTTTGTCATTGACTTCAATGAAAGAAAGTTGAGGCCTCTAGTGCTGAGCTGACGCATGCTGTGTTCAGAGGCTAATGTCTTACATCATGAAAGATGTGTTTAGGGCCCTGGTCTTACACCTGCTTTTTATTTGATCTTAAAGTGGGTAAAGTTGGTTGGGTGCACACTTTTTTGGATTGACCAGTACTTCAATAAGCATTGCTGTCACTCACTACAAGTGTAAGCTCCGACCTTTGAAGTGGACAAGCTGGATCCTAAGGCAGGACTCGATAGGTGTGTCCACTGTTATGGTTTGTTCCATACGCTTTTGTGAGGAAAGGGAAAAGTTAACAGGAAGAAGCACATGTCCACCAAGTTAAGGCTTTTAAGTAGTTCTGTCTTCTTCCTCCTAGCATACAAAAGGCTTTGTCTTAATAGCTTTGAATTAGATCTGTGTGGTGTGTGATGTCTGACATCTACTCTGATTCAGCTATGAAGCCTTAGCAAAGGGAAAAATTAACTGAATGTAGGTTCTTGGTGTTGCATCTAGCAGTGTTTTCCTGGCATGTTTATCACAGAATATGACTTGTAGAATCATGATAGGCCTTGAAAAAATACACAGTTACACACTCACATATATTACTAAGATGTAGCAGGCAGCATCGAGTTATGTAGATCTTAGTTGTATAATATAAAAGAGATGTTCATATATATGTATCTATCACATATAATTCATCTTCTTACTGTAAGAAAAAAATGTAGACCACTGTGTAAGAAATTCATCTACAACCAACTAATTCTGCAAAAATACTGTATTATTTTTTAATCTGAAACTCCTAAGCTGTTTTTTCTTTCAAATTGACAAAGCAGCTGCCAGGGGTTCTCCTGCATTGCATTTATCTTCAGTTTCACTGAGGGATGCAGGAAATGCTGACCTGCATAAGGTTATGTTGGCTCAATAAGTTATGTTTCTGTTTTGGCATAACAGGAAGGTTCTGAGGGGAGAGCCTGGAATGGAGGTGCAATCCAAAGTGGAAATGAAAAGTCTTAACAGGAGTAACTGATAGGCTGCAGATTTATTTGTAACACAGTATGTCCATATAAAGATGTAAGCCATGCCTAGGGCAGACTGAAGATGAATACTGAAATGCTACCATCTATCCAGGGAATGAGCTGGTCAAAGATTTGAGGCCTGACATGGATGTGAAGGCCTCTGCACATCTTCCCAAAGCTTTGAAGGTTGCAGCCTGTAACGTGTTCCTCCAAGAGCTTCCTTAGGCCATCTGACCAGAAGAGCTGCCTTGCTGATGCATCTACTACTGTGAAGTTGCGATGTATAATGCTGACTGTGTTGCTGCACAGTTTCCATTCTCTTCTGCTCTGATAACAGAAAGGGAAAACAAAGCCAAACAAACCTCACATAGCTGGTTTTAGTCTCTCAAAAGGAAATTTCTTCTTGATCCTGTATTGCTTTAGGTGACAAATTGTCTGATGGTGCTGTTTCCACTTTTGAATTTGACATAACTGAGCTGGAGGAGTGGGGCTCAGGGAGGCATTGTTGATCTGTTCAGTATGGAAATAAAATGGGCTACTCCCAAATGAGATTGGATAATCCATAATCCAGTTTACCTTTACTAAGGAAAGTTCATTGGTGGCCATCTAAAGGACAGTGTCCTTAACTGAGGACACTGCTTTAAATCCTGTATCTGGCCAGTGGTGTGGATGCTACCTGAAAGCCTAATTAGTCCTAGGGTTAGAAGGTTGCTAAAATTAAAAAAAATAAAGTAAATTTATTAATTTCAGAGCAAGAAATTTATGTAAAATAAAGATAGAGGAAACAATAACTTTATATAAAGGGGAGAGATGCATAGAAATGCTTTAAAATCATTGAGAAAACAGTAAGACCTGAAATAATTAACTAGAATTCAGAAAATCACTATCATTGCCTCTGCAGTAAAACTATTAGGATATCCTGCAAGTTTCAATATCCACAAATTGTTATAAAATGAAAACAGATGTTGTTTCCTTCCTATAACTTCTATGCAAACAGTGAAAGAAACATTTTAAAGCAACTTTTTTAAAGGGGTGATATACGTGGGAAATCCTACTGATTGTAATAGTTGCTGGTACAAATAATACAATGTGTTGATTTGAATGAATTAATTATTAACTTCGGTCAGTTTAGCACTAGTGAAGTTGCTTACCAGATGATCTGATAGTGTTATGATTACTACTCATGTCCTCAGTTATTGTATTCCAGTGTCTCAAATCTATTTGTAAACTGAGCAACAAATGCTCCTTCTCTTTTTATTCAGTAAGTTACTTGCCATAGGTGAAAAAATCATACATGGACTTGCTATTGAAATTTTTTTTCCCTTTTAGCAAATATATCACAGTTTATAATAGTTGTAATAATGATCAGTGATGTATCAATCACTGATGATCAGTGATTGTAATCATGGTTAGTGAGATACTTCCCAAAATAAAATGTTACTGTGTCAGAAAATTACAGACAAGTATTCTTATTTCAGTAAACAAGTGGAGTGCCTTTATTCCCCCTAGCTTCCTTCAAGATTAATGCATTTCATCCTCATCCTACTTTAAAATTAGTTCTGGGGCTTGAATAATTTGCAGTAAGTTTTTGGGTTTTTTATTGGCTTTTACATATCCAAGTGTCATGTAATCTTAAATCTTGATTTGCTGACTAGCATTAGTACCTCTTCCAAATCAATTAGCACAGAAACTCCTGCATGCCTAATTTGCATTTACTTTAAACAGTTTTCTGTTCAATCTAAAAAAGCTAATGAAAGATTTGAGATCTTTCCCTGAATTATTTTCCTTAGAGTTTTACTATTTAAATCCGATTCTAAGGGCTGAAATGTCAAATAATGTGAAGATCGTCTAAGATCACTGGTAAACTTCTGTTCTCATCTGAAAGCTCTGTCAGTGAAGTGACCCAGCCAGCAGCAGAAGTTCTCTTGGCAATTTTAACATGCATTTACTGGGAGAGCTACCAGGAACATGAAAGGTTCTGTGAAGGAGAAGCAGTGGTGGTGGTGGTGGAGTTGAAGAAGGGGCTTGTGTTCCATCTGTAATGACTGTTGTAATAAATTGCCCTACCTCTCAAAGTGTGCCTTGCTTGAATGCAGAAAAATAGACATCGTACTAGGATCTGAATGGTTTAGACAATCAGGTTTAGGTCAAAGATTGTCATAAAAGCTGATCTGCTGGTCTTCAATGTGAATCTTCATGCCTCTTACATTCCCTAATAAATGGCTGCAAGGCATATTCACTCACTTTGGATATGATTTCTAAGCTCCCTGAAGTAATTCTGGTTTCCATCCATACATATGTGCTACATTTTACTTAGCCAGGTACATCATTTGGTACATAATAACAGTAAGATATCTCCATAAATCATTTTCTTCTTACACCCAGTACTTTTCCAGCTTAGCTGTGCAGTTAGCCGGACTCTTAAATAGCAGAATACATTACTCATCTGTGTAATGCCTTAAAAAAGCTGTAGAACCCCAGTGCTCTTTTTTCCCCTCCCCCTGCAATTACAAACACGCGTTTCAAACTGATGTCACCTTGTCTGGAGCCTAAACATGATCTGAATTTCACTGATTGTAAGCTGGCCCCTGTGGCCTCATGTTTCATACATGTGCTTCCAACAGTTATTCTCCAAGCCACGCTTCTTGCAGCTTTTTTGCATTCTCAGCTTGTGTTCTTTTCCTTACTATTATTTCCCAGACTGCGACTCATGTTAATACTGTGATAGAAATGTCAGGCTAATTATCTGTGAGAATAGGTAATAGTCTGGAAAAGAAGAGGGGAAAACAGTTACACCACAACAAAAGAGCTTACTGCTGTAAGGTTTGCCAACTCTACTTTGCTGAAGTGAATGACATTTTTTCACTTTTTGAGGCAAGCATTGCCTTGTGTCAGTAAAATGTATAAAGGAGGGTGTTTATGGTTCCTAATTTTCCCTTCTATGAGCAGTAGGATGTTTACAACTGGGATAGGAATATCCATTCCAGGGAGGATAAAAGTGGTTAAGAGTGAACACTGCATATTCAGATTCATGCCTGTAGATGTCCCTTGTGTTAGTAGAAAAGACCATAGCATAGCAAACATTACAAAATCTAGGCTGCCGAATGTTTATCTGGTTGGAAATTACTTTGCTTCTCTAATAAAAATGTTGTGCTGGGCTTAAGGTACAATTGTCAGCTATTTAAAGGAATGTCTTCAAGTAAGCCAAGAACCTAGAGATTTAGATTCGCTGTGTCTGGATGCTATCCCTTTAGAGCCAACAGAGATGCCCTGTCAGGTCTGATTTTATACTTCTTAAGTCCAAGGACAGCAGGTGATGACTGAATAAATGCTTAAAGTATTTTGGAGAGAACAGTGACTTTCCAGGAGAGGAAGGTACAAAAATGCTAGGCCACTGTCCCGTTAGAAGAGACAAGAATGAAAGCCTTGCTGATAAATATCAATCAGACTTTCTCTCTGTGGTCTTTCTTTCTCAGAGAAATAATAGTTAGAAACTTTTTTTTTTGGTAACCCCTTCTCTTTTGTAGTGTGGTAAGTTGGGAGCTTATTTAGTGAGGTGAATCAAGTCAGCATTATATGAACATTAATGGAAGCCAGTTTCAACAGTCTTGCTCCGTGGTCCTATAAATACAGTTATATCTAAACCATAGAAATTATTGGAGAAAAAAATCCTTATTTCTCAATTCAATATAATACTTAATTTTAACTTTAATATCACCTAAAATATTTTCTTATTCATTTATTGTGTAGGAAGGTGCATTTTTCAGGTGTTGAAAATGATGGAAGAAGTCCTGTCTTCTATATACAGGACCATATTGGACCATTCTCTTACATCAGTCTGTTTTGTAAATCGATGGGAAGCAGGATGGTAAAATTATATCCCATTACAGTTAAAAAGTTTAAATACAAAGAAAACTACTAAAACAACTACATTGGTATTGTGGATTTAATTCCCAAAAGATTTGGTACAACAGTTTTAAATGAATTATAAATGTAGGGCTAAGACTGAGGTCTAAGGCTTTAGAGATAGGGAAGGATGTAAGAAAGTTTGTTGGAAAGAAAATCTCAAGTTCAGCTAGGGCATAGAGAGTAATATACTTATGGATATTTTTTGCTCTTATATCACAGGTCCCATTTTTTTTCCCCAGAACTTACATACAAAAGGACATAGAATGGATCCTTTGAAGTGAAGTTGATGTTGTCTGCAGTTAGTTAAAAATAGGCCTAAAATACAGCTGGGTGATTTTTCTCATTACCAAAACAAAAAAAAAAAAAACATTTCCTCTGCCAAGTCACTTGGAAGATGTCAATGTATTCTAATATATTTTTTCTTCTCTCTTTTTAAAAAAAGTACCATTTTTAACCAGTGCAACTGAGTCTTAGTATAAGTTCATTTTAATACTTACTAGGTAAGCACTGGTTCATAATCTTAACTTTCCTACCTGTTTATGTAAGAGAACACATGTATAGCAACTTTTAATTTTTATAACAAACATAGAAGAAGTGACAGCAGCATTAGTAATTGCTTTAAGTTTTGTATTACTTCAGATTAGGGTACTATCATGAAGCATCCTGTTGGCAGAAATAATATGATTAAGCATCAGATGAATGCATAGTATAAAGCACTAAAGAGGACTCAAGTGTTCATTATATACATTCAACTGTCTGTAATCACAAATGCATTAAACAGGAGATTTGAAAGTTCAGAGCACTTTTTAATCCTATGTTTCAAGTGCAGGACCTTTGGATATTTGTGTACTGAAGGCTAAATTCATAATGCATTGCATTTATGCTTTAGAAAGAAAATTTTTTAGTCATCTTACAATTGCCAAAGTTTCTAAGGTTTTACATCTAAGTAACATTGCTACCTCAGTGGAAAATCAAGTAAAAGTGATATAGGGTCCACCTGTAAAGAAATTTTAGAAAGGGAATGTCTTATCCAAAAGGTACAGAATAATGCCAAAATACTGTTTTGGAATAATCAAAGCAAATGCACTGGCTCTCCCCAAAGTTTCCTTTAACATAAATTGGATGACCAGTCTTCTTCTGATGTCTAAATACTGCATTCACACAGAATCTTAAAAACAATAAGCAGCTGATGCAACAACCTGTGTCACAGTGGTAGAACACACAAGTTTGAGACAAAATCTACGATTCCTGATTGTATAGTGGTCGTGAAGTTAAGTGTAATCTTGAATAACTTCTCATATAAAGCAAAATAAAAGTTTTTGTTCTTTTTCCATTTTGCTTCTCGAAATACCTCTAAGGCATGATCTGTTTATTTTGCTCTGCCTAGCCATCATGGACTTACCTGTCTTGTTTTCCTGTGTTGAACATTTGTGCACATATCTCTTCTGACATCTATTAGCTGAGGGTCAAATCCTGCAGCTTTGATAAAATCTTTGAGGATGAGTGGAATTTTAGCTCAGTACAAATGGAGTTTTTGCTTCAAGATTTGTCATGAAATGCTTGAAGGATATTAAAACAGATTCTTTGTAATTCTCAATGTCCAGAAAAATAGTGTAAGTCCAACTCAGGATAAGTTGTTAGTACTGAGGCCACGTAGCCAAACAGTTTTAAGGCCATCATAATAGTAATAATGATAACCTATCTTTTGGACAACCATGAGAAGATGAACAGCTTTTAGTGTGCTTACATTTGATTGCAACTCATGTTTACGTTGATACCTTTAATTTCAGGTAGGTATGGGTCTGTAAGCTCATTGCTGGCATTTGTGGTTTGGAGAGATAGATGCACAGAGCAGTGGAGTTAGCGGATGTCTCTCAGACATCTGCTGAATGTCCTTGGTTATGGCTGGAGTTTTTCTTGAGCGCGCTGCACCCCAAAGAGTGTAAGTGCTGGTTACTATGGACATAACTTGTCTTTAATTTACTGTGGCTGTGAGCTAAACCACATGAGGTTAAGAGCTGCTCAGTGTGATCTGAAACAGTCAGCCTACTGAATGGGGCATTACCTGAATTCACAGTGTATCAGAATGCAGCTGCACACACCTAGTCACATTTTAGGTCTGTCACTGCAAGCTTCAGGAGGTCATTTCTGTCTACCTGAGGCACGCTACCCTAAATCTTTTTCTGTATATCAAAAAATGTACCAGATATCTTCAGCTTATCTCCAGAAGGCCACCGGAAAAGGTGTTTGATGCTTTAGGTAGAAAATGTATGAGAGCCAAATTCAATTAATTTCCCCAGTCTGCTAGGAAAATTTTCGAATGACCAGGCATATAAATTATTTTTGCTGAGATTTATTTTTATACTTCCTATGATGGCTGTTCTACTATACACAGAACTGCAGATTCATTAGAGTGGAAAGAGGTCAAGGAACATTATTCTGACAGCTGCGAGGTACCTGTATTCCCATCTGTGCTGCCAGGACTGTTTCTGTACTGTGGTTTCAAGGACTGAGACATCAACATTTAAAATGTAAAGCTTCCCCCCCTCCCCCCTTATGGCCAACCCCATGTTTGCTAAAAGTGAAATTCTATTTGAGTAAACAAATATGTTAATATAAATGGAAAGATACCTTAATTGTCATTGCTCTGATCCTAGATAAAAGAAAACAGTGGGTCTTGTGTTGTAGGAAGATGAGAATACGGTTTGTGTAACTGAAATGGTTGTTAGACGTTACTGGCTCTCTGAAGGTTGTTCAATAAGAATGGCAAAGTGAGGTGAAAGTTCTAGCCTCCATCCAGGGTGCCTTCAAGTAAAGGGAGTTTTCTCAACTCAGGATGATGCCTCTTACAGAATTTGAAGTAGTTTTACTGTGCAAAATATTCATATTCTAAAATAGTTGTTAGGACTTTAACCACTTTTTATCTATCAAATGTGGTAAATTTTTTAAAGTAACAGACTTTCTCTTCAAAATGTGTGTGTTTTCTTTTCATCATCATCCATGGATCTGTGGGTGTGGCCTTTCTCACACATCACTGCTGGTATGCTGGTGGCAGCACACAAATGTCAGACTTGAATACTTCTGTTTTGAGAATATTCTCCAAGTGGTATTTGTGGCCATTGGAAAAATAAAGGTAATTGTAACTTAGACAAACACATCTTTTAATGAAGTCCAGGACAGCATAGAGCTGTGCCCGTTACCCGCAAGTATACCTAGCTTTGCATGGGTTGTACGTATAAATTAACCAAGAAATTATTTTAGTTGCTCAAGAGAGCAGATCCAGAGTGAGTATAAGGCTTATGAGGAGGAATGGTAATTTCTTTCTCCCCCCAGCTTTTCCTAAAATGAGAAGAGGACAAACCAGAAAGTTAGTAGTTACTCTCACAGAAAGAACATCACAGACAAGAATGCTCATGTGACAGTACACAAATCTCTAGCATGAAAAAGAAAATCAAAGCCTGTAAAATATTAAGCATTAAGATTCAAGCCAGATGTCATAAGATTAATTATCCTTATGAATCCTGTTTTTGAGGTTTTACAAGCTAAGTCTACAGTTTTTGCACAGTTCACAGTTCTAGTGCATTCAGTCTAGTCGTTATATAGGGTTAGCCTGATCCAACAGAAGACAATCACACATTCCAAATAAAAGACCAAATGCCTTGAAGTAGATCACTTGGAGATAAACAGTATTAAAATGGAAGCACATATGCCAAGTATCAGCTGTCAAAGCCCTGCAGCTATCTGAAACCAATCAAGTGTTAGAATAATCCGTTGTAGTGCACTTCATCTTTAAGTCTTTGTAATCATCCAGCCAATCTTGTGAGGTACATGGAAGAGTATACGTATGTGTTTTTGATTATAATAATGCTTTAAGTGAAATCAGAAAGAAAGACTAGACACTTATTCTGCAGCTATGAATTTTAGCACCTTATTTGATCATTGTTTCCTGATTTCCCATTCATTCTGTATCTAGCTGAAATTTAAGAAAACTTGATCTAAATAGTCTAAACCTCTTACGCAAGTACATACAAGACTTAAATGATTGCAACATATGCATTGTTGCACTTTTGTCCTTTAAAAATGTTTGTATAAAACTCTTTGCGAAGGGATAGGACAAACTGTTTGCTAAGGCCCAAAGCCTAATTTTTGGCTTATCTAGTTGTCAGCTCGGATGTCTGCTGTATTTGTGTGGGGGCTGTAAAAGTTAGATGACTTCCTTGTACTCTGTCATGGTCACTGAATAAAACTGAGAGCATTCCCTGATGGTTAGAGAAAGGCTGATAATGAGAACTGGAAGACTGTCACATAGAACTGGAAGATAGTCTATGGGATATAAGCAAAGCCTCTTCATGGTGCCCCTTTTTCTTCCTTTCTCACCTCTTCCCTCGTCCTTCATCCATCATCATATTATTTTTGATACTTTATAGAGCAGGAACTGACCTTTTTTATAAACTAGGTCTAGCTTGTTTGAGTGTTCACAGAACACTTGGGCACCATGCTGTACAAACTAATTGGCTTTCTTATCCTGCCCAAAGACTGAATTTCAGGCTGTTGGATTTTCAAGTGGGGCAGAATTCTTGTGGTGTGGAGGAGATGCAGGAGAGAAGTTGAATGAAGTCTAGGCCGTGTCCATTTGAACATTATAGATGCTATTGAAGTTCAAGAATCTACTAAGTATCAATGGCTAAAATTGTATCTAACCTTTGCTTTTGGTTTTCTGGTTTTCAGCATAATCGCTAAATTCGATGCATGGATAGACTATTTTCCCTGACACGCAGATATGCATTGGGTGCAGTCTTTAAAAGTTTCATGGACAGAAATGACTCTTTAAGTGCTTGTATCTGACCTCTCGCTTATCTTAAGTAATTTAATTTCAGTCAGTCTATATGTATTTGACTAATACAAATTTACCACAACATCATTTTCAGAGAAGTGCAAACTCTTGGTTTATAGGCATTAAGGGATGGAGAGTCTATTGGTGCCCTTGGTAGTTTGTAGCTCCAGTGGTTATCTACCTTCATGAATATTTATGTCAGATTTTCAAAAGAAGAGTTTGCTATTGTGCTCTCCTGTTAGCTTTCTGTGCTAGAAGAAAAGTCTAGTGCTTTGACTGGGAGAAATAGTTTCTCATGTATTATAATCAGGCAACCTCTCAATCTTCTTGATTAACTGATCAAGCTAGGCCTTTTAATCATACAGGTCATACAGAGGCATTTTCATCAGTTTAATTTGTATTATTCTTCACTTCAGTCCTTTCAATGACCCCTTCTGAATTTGATCTCTGTAAGCAATATTTAAAAATCAAGAATATGTCTGAAAGCCTTCTACCAAAATAGAACTTTCTCCAGTATTTTTTACTCTCTTTTTATGTCCAAGGTTTTTATATTAGCTCTTCCTGCCACTCATATCACTCTCAACTAGCTAGATGTTTAACCATGACCCCTAAAATCCTGTCAGTTTTTCCAAGATACCTTCTCCATTCTGCAGGAAAGACCAGAATTCCTTATTTTTTAATGAAGTATTCTTCTTTAGCTGTGATAAAACATTTATACCTAGGAAAGTAATCACAATCAGTCTTTCTACTTGTCCTCCTTGTATCTAACAATTTTACCAATTCCAGTCATCAGCAAGCTTTATAAAGTCATTATAATGCTTAGTACTAGCTCATCAATGAAAATAATGTTAGCTATACAGAATCCCACAAACTCTCTCCGTTTACCACTGAAGATGTCAGCCATTTCTCTACATGTGCTTTGATTTTGCCCAGTCCTGTTCTTCAGCTGAAAATACTAAATCAAAATGGTCTCGTAGAAACTGTATCTACTGTTACTTTTTCAAAATGAAAATTTATATCTAAGAAGGCAATCAAATCAGTTTGATAACCCGGATTCTCGGTAGTGTCTTGTTAACTGACATTCGGGACCAGCTCTAGCTTGGTCAATGCAAACAGAAGATATCTTAATAGACCCATCAATAGTTTCGGCAAATGGGAAAATAAGTAGACTGAAGCAAAAATTGTAAAAATCTTTCATCTGGAGTTGATCTGTCTTCTCAGTGTGAGGACAGCACAGACATCTTAGACTGCTGTTGTTTTTCCTGGCTGTGTTGTATAACCCCACAACAGAATTTCAACTTTAGCAGCTGTTAATCAGGCATGATTTACTTCACAATTTATACTTAGAATAATACAGTTTTTTCTGCCAGAATTTGCTAAACCAATTTGCAGTTTGAATCAAGAGATGGTCTAATAACTAGACTACAAGCGATGTGAACGAAGTGGCTTACATAGTCTAAAGCCTGATGAGGCCGGGAGAAACTTAAAGAGTACTTTGTTGAGTTGTACCAATAACTTGTTCTTCATTTTAGATTCCGAGTATACATGGATGAGACATGCGTTCGGATGTAATTCTTGTTGAGGTTGTATTTTGTAGAATACTACATGCTAAGTAAACATGCAGTCATTATGTTTACGATGGTTAAGTGTTTTACCAGGATACGGGCTTAAATATAAGTTACTAATTAGACTGTATGGTTTAAGTTCCATTGTGAATCTTAACATTTTCTAAGTGTAAATCATGTAAGAGACTAACCTTGAGCTTTTTTTGAAATTCATTGAGTCAGCAGGGTTTTGTAATCAGCATTTGAGATCATGGGCAAATGAACCAGTACTGGAATTACTTTAACTGTCCTTCACGTGCTATAGCTTTGTAAGATGTTGCGTTGTCTGTCCACTGTAAATAATTCACCATTCTTTTGAAAAGATCCTGGAATAAATTAACCTGTTAATTGAATAAAGGGTTTCCTGTATTCAATTTTCCTGTTTCCATTAAAAAATCCAATCTTCTCTTTTTCATTATTCAAGCTATTAAATAGTTTGGACTGTATAATATATTAGATTCTCACATTTGAATCAGAGCAGTGTCAAGATTGCTTTTCAGTTGAGACCTGTTTCTGTAGCTTGTAAGGCATCTGCAGGAGTGCATGATGTTCAGAATGTTGGTGACGGTATCCAGTTCTGAGGGGATAAGAGGCCAACTTCCCTTTTTTTTTTTTTTTTTTTTTTTTTTTTACCACCATACTTTCTATACCATGCTTCAGAAAGGGACACAGCAGTAAGTTCAGCAGTTCCTACCACCGGTAATACTATTCACTGGTTGACTGAGTTACACTTGAGGATCAATTGTGAAGGGGTCAGAGATCTAAGCAGGCTCTCCTTACTTGACAGCCCTCTTCAGGAGTTCATCTAAGGAGATGTAGGTAGGAGCCATATGGCTTGGATTACCACACAGTATAAAATCTAGACATGAAAGGGTACAGGGACTTCTCTGGAAAGCTGCTGATAGGGTGTGTGATCCTCCCAAACAGTAAATACAAAGATTTGTGTATTTTTGCCAAGTTTGGTAAATGATACTGTATTTGACATTGAAAGGAACAGTTGTTACAGTCATTTGTAATAAAGCCAAGACCTTTTTGTTTTTCTTTTTCAAGGAAATGCTTTTTTCTATCATCAAAAAAATAACATCACAATTTTTCCATTTTAATAGGATGAGGTACCATTCTTTTGGTTTATGTGAAATTGTCCAAAATACTTAAGGAACTGGGAACATCTAGATAATGCTAGTGTCAATGTTATAGCTCTAGCAAAAATACAATATGAAAATTAAAGTATTTGTACATGCATATAGTTTGCATTGGTGGGAACTCTACATGTAATCACTTCTATTTTTCCTGGTGGATGTGCTCGTAAGGAAAGAACAATACAGCATCTCAGCACTTTGCCGTACTCAGTGGTGATTAGCCTGATTAAGATATATGGTACTCACAATAAGTAACTTAAAAATATATATCCAGAGATATGAGCAAGAAAAAACAGGCTTTTCATCTGAACAACATAGCTTCTACCCTTCAGTATGTGCTTACTGTTAACTCTTCAACAAATGGCCTTTTTGCCTTTGTAAAACAATGTAGTTTCTTTTAAATGCCAATTTTCTGACTTTTGTAAATGAGACATGCAGTGATAATATATCTCACCATTCCTTAGCTTTAAGGAAACACTTGTGAACGCTGGCAGAGCTTGGCTTCTTCCTTTCTTCCACCGCAGAGTATGGCTCATTAATTCTCCTAGGAGTTTGTTCTCTCTTGCCGATAGGGGAGTTCAAGATTCCCACCCTGTCCAAAGTTGCTTGTTGAAACATTTAATTCCAATATAAATTTCTTTGCTTAATCTCTTAATCCAGGAAATGACAACCAAGGAGAGACATGAGTTCTGTGGAGCAAATAAAATGTGATAGTTTCATCTAATGAATATGTTTCAGATTTTTGCAGCTGGAGCTTAAGATACACTGGGTAGTAAGTAATGTTATCCAAAAAATATCCCCTAATTTTTCCATTTTAAAAAATTACTTCGAAGTATGTATATTTATTCTCAACCTGATTATGCAGTTTGAATTTTTTAGACAAAATCCTTTTTAGCCTCCTCATAATGATTATGCTGTAAAATGCCTTCAAATATTAAAAAAGATAATAAATTCAATAACCAATTGTAATATTTAGTATCTATAGATCTCTGCAGAAAAAGCCTTTTTTTCTGTCAAGTTAACTCCGGAGGTACTTATTCCATCCTTACTGTTTTTTCTCCTGCAATATTGCTGGCATCATTACTAAACATTTATGTACAGCTGTGCATGCACTGTCATAATGGTTTGACAATATTTTGCAAGCGAGAGAAACTGAGTATTTGCATCTTTGGTAGCTTTATCTTGACTTCTGATTGATGCCTTTCTACCAGCAATACTTATTATGTACAGCTCAGATTTCGGCCTTTGTTATTTGATTCAGTTACAAAACTGGAAATTTCCATATATACTATTTGCTCTAATTGCCTCTGATTTGTCTTAATTCATTACAAATATCCAGAAACAACAGAAATATATTGACTTCATAAAGAGGATATTAAGTATAGGAAAGAGCAAATTGCTCTGAATATTCAGGTACTATTTGTTAGGCTTGCTTGTTTTCAAAAATATACTCTAGAATGTCTTGTAATAGAGACAGAGGACATCTCCAGGCCTGCCTTGTGCTGAACTAAGCCTGATAAACAAGGTATCTTTCTTTAATTATTATTATTTTCGTCTGTGGAGAAATTGAACTAAAACTACCCACTCAGTTCTAATCCACAGACCAGCTAGCTGAGGAGGCAGCCTTTCTAATTTGGATTCCAATTTAGACAATAAAATGAGATCCTTATCCTATCATCTGCCTGTGCCCTGCTGAGTACACTAGAAGAACACAGCTGTAAAAAACCCAGGTAGTTCTAGGGAAGAAGTAATCATGGTAGGTATTTATTCAGTTCTGAGATTTAGAACCTAATAATGGAATATTTCGATTGTTTTAAATGATAAGCAAGTTTGTCTCAGAGTTGTACATTTTTTATTTTCTATACTGACATAACTCAGATACAAAAGATTATTTAGTAGCAACTACTGATCTGATGAGAAGGGAGTGCTGGTGCCACGCTTTTCATGAAAGAAAAGATTTCTAATAGTAAGATAATGGTTATTTTAACATAAATCAACATTTGCAGAAAATTTCGACAAGGTTTTTGTTTTCTGTGTATATCTGATTTGTACGGATTATTTTTTTAATACATCACAAAAATATGGAATTTAAAAATAGTTTGCTGTGTAGGGATTAGAATCATCATAATTTTTTTTTTTATATACATTTTGGAGTAGAAAGTGGAGACCATCTGTCTATTAAATTTTTCCCCAAGTTCCAACTGTAATTATTTTGTAGTATCACATAACTTCATGTCTAAGCATTCAACTTGTATGAAATATTTAATTTTGACACATCTCAAGGGTATGCAAAAATATCTTTTCCCAACTCAGTCTGGACTGAATGTTAACCTGTAGCTCATGGCTTAAATGTTTTTCTTGCTTGGCCAAGGTGTATCCCCAGTTTAAGAAAAGTCTTCCTTATCTGTTTTTTGTACGTCTCAATTTAAATATTTGCAGAATGCAGTTAGCACTAAATTGACATTTATCATAAGACTGTTCTTGAAATATAAGATTTACTGAGCAATTTAGATGTGGGAGGAACCCAGCTTTCATCCTGGATGCACGGTGTTCTGAAAATAGAAATGGTATTTCCGATGCTTGCTCATGATCCAGCTAAGTTGATATATGCTGGCATGGTTTCTTGGGAGCTGCAAACATTTCTTATTTTCAGGATGTCACCTTAGTTTAAAATCAAATCTCCCTTTCTTCCAGCTGACCATTAGATGATGGGGCAATCACCCTTTTGAGTTCTGAAACTCAAAAGAACCTGAATTCCAGGACAGTGTGGTTCTGTTCAGGTTCTTTTTTAAGATTTGCATGGAGTTGGATTTCTTTTTGCAAATGTGAACATCACTTTCTGTCTTCTGAAAAATGTGTTTATGTTATCTTCCAAATATTTTTAATTTGAAAACTAATGATACAAAGTCTAATTATGTCTCCGATTGTGATAGCGAACAGCAAGGCAGCAGGCAGAAGGGATGGGACTTTATTGGGGAAAAATATAGTAGCTAAGATGGAAAAGAAGAAAATTTGTGTTTTTTGTAACATGTAGCTTTGCATAAATAAGAAGACAGATTTAGATATGAGTGACTTATTGACATGAATAAAATACATCTTTAGAAAACTAGTTATTAAGTGATTAACAATTATTAAAATAGTTTATTAATTACAGTATTTTAAAAGAAGATAGACCATTGTATTTACAGCAAAGTTAGAGTCTTATTTCAGAAAGGCTTATAAGGATAACTTACCTGACATTTTTTCCCTTGCATGCAACCTCAGTACTAGATCAAGACGAAGCCATACGTTGTTCAGTAGTCAGAGATGCCGTACCTGCCGGTAACATCCATGTGTATTAACTCCTTATGATGTATATCTACATGCATATGTTGGCAAGGACAAATAGCACTTCTGCTTCAGCCAGGGGAAAATGGGACAAGTGGAATTTGCAAACTTTGCTGACCGCTCGAACGAGTAATGGGGAGCCGTGCTTCTTTGCTGCATGCTGAGGGGCACATGCTGGGGAACCAAGAACTGAACCAGGCCCAGGCTTGATAGTCAAAGACCTCTCCTGTCAGGGACATCCTGTTAGGGTAAGTTTAGCTCTGACACCAGTACCTTTCAACTCCACTGCTGCTTTACTTTCAGTACCTCCAGAAGAGAGCTGAAGTAGTGACATTTACAGTAAAGACAAGACGTTCTTGATGTCAAATATTTAGTTTTCAAGTCTGCATTGTGCCTAGTAAGAAGCCAGCTAGGCAAGCTTAGCTTTTCTACAACAGCTGCAGTGATTAAGTCCAGTGTGTAAAGTTTCATACTTTGTCTTTGTTGCGCATGGCCACAAAGTTGCCTGTAAAGGTTGAAGCTGATGATCTTTTAGGGTTAATTTTGGCTTTTTTTTTTGCACTTTTCATCATATCTGGGTTTAAATTCTGTTTCAGAATTTATCTGGTGACATTGTTTTAGGATAATCAGGTCATCTAGAAACTGTTTTGACCTTCTGTTCCTTTGCAAAACAAGAGTGTTGGCAAAATCGCATACAGACCCCAATATGCTCCATCTTTTTGGAATTCTGATGTAAAATCACTGAATACTTGAGGTTGCAAGGCACCTCTGGACGTGTCTGCTCCAACCTCCCATCTCAAAGAGAGGTCAAACAGAGCAGGTTGCTCAAGGGGGATTGGAAGATGGGGGCTCCACAACCTCTCTGACCAACCTGTTCTGGTGTTTTTCTTCATCTTTAAGTGGATTTTCTTCTATTTTAATTTGTGCTCATTCCCTCTTGTCCTCTCACTTGCTATCACTGAGAAGAGCCTGGCTCTATCTTCGTTACTCCCTCCTATCAGGTATTTATACACATCGGTAAGATCCCCCTGAGCCTTTCCTTCTTAAAGCCTTCCCAGCTCTCTCAGCCTGTCCTCATATGACAGTCTCCAGTGCAATTGTCATCTTTGTGGCCCTTCACTGGATTCACTCCAGTATGTCTATGTCTCTCATGTCCTTGGGAACCCAGAACTGGACACAGTGCTCCAGATGTGGCCTCACCAGTGCTGAGCAGAGGGGAAGGATCACCTCCCTCAGCTTGCTGGCAGTGCTTTTCCTAATGCAGCCCAGGGTACTGGTGACTGCATTTTACTGCATGGGCACGCTGCTGGCTTATGTTCCACATCCAACAGGACCCCCAGGTCCTTCTCTGCAAAGCTGCTTTCTAGCTGGTTAGACCCCAGCCTGTGCTTCCTCCCTGGAAGCACCCTGGACCTGGCCCATCACCCTCCCTTGCCCGGGGCTGTCGATGGAGCCTTTTGCCAGCACCCTGTCCTGCTCACTCAGCTCAGGTGCTGGTTGGTGAGGGCACGGCCTGTGCTGTGGTCACCCTTGGCTCATGACTACTCTTGGCTGAGGGAGGAGCCCACTCTTGCAGTTCTCCGGCACATCTCTCTTCTGCAAACTATGACAAAATGCTGGCACAGAGAAGCTATGACACTTTTCTGCTGGGCTGCTGGTGGAGAACAGGGACCTCTCCATTTCCCTGATGGTGACTTGTTAGGTGCTGCTACTCCCCAGAAGCATATCTTTATGAGCATCAAAACAGCTCTTGTGGATCTTGTCCATAGTTCTGCCTTTGTTTGATTCAGACTTACTTCTTTGTGTAGTAGGCATATGTATAAACCCAAATTAGTCATACACTTCATGTATTTCTACAAAATGCTGTCAGCAAGGCCATGCAATAAAGCCATATCATCATTAATTCTCTCTGATATGGAGTGACTTTTCCCACATAAGACAGAGGTGGTTAGATGACAAGTAACAGCCTATGCTGCAAAAAGATCTTTCTTTTGAAAGATGTTTGCATAATGTATGATTTTGCTTTTGTTCTGATACAGTAAGTTAAGATGCAGACCCATGTAATGTACACTGCAGTGGAGCAATATGGAATCTGACAGTGGAAACTGGGGGGTTCCTGCCAGGGGCAGGTAAGATGCAAAATAGGATTGGGGCAATCAGGGATAAAGACAGAAAGAAAGGTGAATTCAGGGCAGGTATAATCCACATCTTGGTAGGGCCTGGCTTTCTACAGACTCATTTTCAAGCGGTCAATGCATTCATAAAATTATAGGGCAGATGTTGCAAATTTATTTGTGTAAACAGATAAGCTTGAGCCTGGTGGAAAAAAGGGAAAACTGCAGAATAAGCGTGCCATCAGCAGCCCCCATGAAGTTGAATTTGCCACACGCAGTAACTATGTCAAGTACCCTGTAGCAACTAACAGACTGATAAAGAAGGATTTTTATTACTTTTTTTTTCACAGAAGTCTTAGGTTATTCTTTGCTCTAATATAAACTTGCAAAGGGCTTGACAAAAAAGGGGGAGAAGGCCATCTGCTGTCAGATAGCCTTATACTTTAGGTAATGCCCCATTTGTTCTTGGCAGGTTGTTCCTCTGCAGCCCTGAGAAAGGCTGCCCTATCTGTCACATGCATACCTTGTGTCAGAGCTCTAAAGAGTGAATTGCAATGAAGGTAGGCTTGTTGTCAAGTTTCAGTTGCTTTTCAGGTGTTGCCATGTATGTCTTGTTGCCCTCTACTGAAGAGGAAATTGAAGCAATCCTTTCCTTTCAAATACTTCATCAAAAGTGTAGTTCAACCCTGAGAAGATGGTATCATGGGCTGCTGCTTCTGCTGTCGCAGTGATTCCACATTATATTTTTGTAGTTTAGAAGTAAAAATAGAAGATACGTTTTCCTTCTCTTTTTTCTGTCTGAAATGCAACTTCAGACTGGATTTTAAATGCAGCCAGGTTTCTTACACGTAATGGTCCTGGTTCTCAGGACACCAGCGGTAATGCTGAGCACACTGTACAAGCCCGAACAAGCCACCTGTTTTTTCCAAGCTGTGTTGGCTCTAAGTTTACAGAAGTTAAATGTATGTATCTAATGTAAGTACTGACATGCTCAAAACATGTGTGCTTCATATATTTGGAATCAAGTTACTTAATAAATCACCTTTTTTAATGTCTTGTTTTACAGGCAACCTCACTTGCGTAGTAATCTTACCTTCTTCAGCTCCTCCTGATTTGAGTAAAACCTGAAGTCCTTAGGAAGAAATTAAAGGATCCGTGAATAGTTTGAGATAAATATGTTTATTCACTGGATAAATAGTGTTTGGGATTCCAGTGGGCTCAGTCTTGTCACAGTTTCCATTAATGCTTTTTGTAATAGGGGGAAAAAAGGCAGAAGATGACAAGAGGAGACAATGGTTCTAAAAAACAAACCAAAAAAAGATTTAAAAAAACCCTGACCAACTCATGCTAAAGGTTTTCAGAAAGGTAGCACTTCTAGTAGAGGCGCAGTTAGCAGCAAAATTGCAGTTCTGTCAGAAGACCCAGTTGTTTGGGGTTGGGGTGGACAGGCATGAACTAGGCAGTCAAGCCATCACTTTTACAAACACCATCTGCTGCAGGAGGATTTTTCTCATGTAGATTTACTGCAAAATCCTTCTTGATCCTTCTCCTGTAGTACTGATGATGTGCTCACCCATGTGCTTGCGTGTTTCTGGATTCCCCCTGGCGCCAGGGTCAGCTTGCCCTGGTATGAGGCAGGCGAGAGGGTGCTGGCAGTCATGCTGCGGTCATCTCTTGTCACAGTGTCCCCAGCTCTGTGCTCTGCAGCTGCCTGGCACTGACCAGTCAGTCTGTGATGGAGCACTACCTGCATTCTTGTGCAGGCTACGTTTTTTTTAATTATACATTGATTCTTCAAAGTGCTTCTGCTATTGTAAAGCAGACTTCGTAGTGCACTTGAGCCTTGGGGAGATGGTTTTTCCTTGTAATATGGAAACATTAAAGGTGTTTTGGGCTGACAATGCTGCAGAAGAACATGTTTTCAAATTTAATCTGTCAGTAGTGAAAACAATGACTTAAAGAAAAAACAGGATAGAAAACTTTTATCCAGTATTAGTGTGCATCACCTAAACTTCATGTGCAATTTGCCTAATAGTATTTGTCTCTAGATACAGTTCTTTATAAATAGCTACAACATATTGACATAATGATAATTAAAATGTTAACTTTGGTAAATAAGTATGTTAGGGAATCATTTGAATATGTTTATAATTGCCGAATTTTATTTCAGACTCTTAAAAAATAATATATTTTAGATTTACTGACTCATACAAAGAGACATGATTCTGAAGTACTCAAATGGTTCAATGCTATGTCTATGTACCTATACGTATGTATACATATATATACACATATATATGTGTAGATAAAGACCTGCTTTCTCTGAGACTACAGGTGTTTATTTTCCTTGAAGCCTGGAATATGAAATTAAAATTTAACTTGTATTTGTCATCTTGGAAGATGAAAATATGCAGATGGAACATGTGCATATACTATGGTGCTTATGGTAACAAATTTCTATATTTGAAGAATATATATATATTTCTAATATAGCTGTGTGTCTATTCTTTCTCTGCTGTCCTATGCTTTTTTCTCTTTCAGTTACAGACAATGTTTCCCTGCTGAATGAAAAATTAATGAGTATACTGGACAAAATAATGTTTTAACTTACTTTTTTATACATGTAGTGGGAATTATAGTAAACCTTGGTTTCTTCAGTGTCTCTCAATTTGACTGTCCATATTATTGATAGTACATTTTGGAGTAGTTTATTAGACTTATTTATGGGTAATAGAAGCTGTATTGCTCTATATTGATATTATAAGTTCTATTTTATAGATGACCATAACATATTTTCAGAATTCCTGCTTTCTTTCAGCAACCTGTTCAAAATTCCCCTTTTTTCATAATGGAAAAGAAAAAAGGGGGGGGGGGGGAAGAAAAAAAAAGGAATTTGTCCAAGGAGAAGGAAGACAATTTCCAGTCTTGGTTTGCTGAAAAAACTAAATCCAAGTCACGGTAAGAGGAGGCTGGAATTAACCTCAGGAACAAAAAGTCCAGTCTTATGTGATGTCAGAACACTGCCTTAATACGTTTCAGGTACTGATCTCACCTCATCTTCAAACTGTCTGAATTTGTCTTACACACTCCAGTGGAAAAGTAAATTCCAGGATCAACCCCGAGACTGATTTTTAAGTAATCCCTCTCACTCAGTTTCACTTTAACACCACTGGTTGTCTCTTGTATTGCCATTTTTACATTCACTGTTCAAATCTTGTACTGTTTCCCACTTTGGTTTTTTTTTAAGCTGTTAACTTGGCCGTGTCATCTGATACGGGTTAAATGCCTGATGGAATTCCAGATATATTAGATATGCATTTCCTTTTATTTACACTTTGAGGGAAATTTACCATTTTATGTGCTGTGTGAAACCTTAATAAAATCATATGTATTTATTTATTTTCCTCTTGACCATTAAAATTCTAATTATTAGCAAATTTTTAACTTTGGAGGTCAGCCTAGGCTTGAGTTGCGTTTGGTATAATTTCTTTCCCCCTTCTTAAATAGGTACAGTACTTTGTAATATCAATTTAGAAAGTGCCATCCCTAGCTTGATAGATTAATAAAATCTGTGATTACCATAGTTATTTGAGTTCTGAACTGGAGAATATATGGTTCGCCGTGGGATGTAGAGTATACTGTATTCTTTGAATTCTCCTTACCATGATCCCTCTGTAGAACATTATTCTTACTGAAAACAGGCCAGGCATAATTTTTTGCTCTATATAGGTCACTTTTATTCCAGTCCCATCCTAACTGCAAAGTTGTCCTGTACTGCAGTCATTTCGTGTTGAACTACATTTTGTTGTAGTTCTACAACACTGAATTTGCTTGACCACTAGAGATTCTTAAAATGTTCTTTATGAGCAGGTCTTTTCATGTTTTCTTTGTAGACTTTTTCCTTCCTCATTATGTTCTTTAAAATAGAAAAACATTAAGATCTGGATACAATTTTTAAGAATTGAAGATTGGTAATACCTCCCAACCAGTGCTAGTTGACCCTGATTTGAGCAGGGGTTCAAACTAGATGATTGGGAGTAGAAGTCTGTCTCTGCTTTCAACACTGGCAGTCCTTAAGCTAACTTGCAAACAGTGTTCCTCTTCAAAATGGCCACAGACGCGTTGCTTTCTTGTTTTCAACTATGAGTCTTAGCATTTCTATACTGTGAGAAATGAATTTTGTCAAGTCCAGAACAGATTTTGTGTGATTCATATTCAGGGAGAAAAAATAAATAAATAATTGGTCTCCTCCCTTTTCATATTAGCACTGTTTTGCCAGTGTAAACAGATAGCTTTTTGTTCGCACTATTTCCTGGATGCACTGAACAAGTAATATAATATTCTCAATTTTATAATCAGCTTTTAAACCTAGATTAAGATATTTAAACAGAAAGAATTTGCAGAGTTAGCAAAATGATGGGATAACTTAGTTGAGAACCCACCAAAATTTCCTTTAGTATAATTAGAGAAAAGAAAGGTAAAATAAACATAAAGCTGGTAACTTTTATTTTATGTATGTGTAATATTTCTGATGATGGAACATGTGATTAGGATGGCCATGGAGGGAAAAGTATTACTTAGTGGCACGAACTGTAGTGAAAACTGGAAGGATTCTGGATCTACCAGCCATGGGGAAGAAAGAATTTTAATGAATTGTTTTGAACTAGTGATGCTGAGGCATCCTAGAGAGGGATTTGCATAGGTGGCCAAGAACTTAATTTTCTTATGGTTCAGGAACCTTTTCACCAAAACAAAGGGCTTTTAAAAAATTGTATCTGCCAATGTAAAGCTCAGCTAGTTACTTGAGATCTGTGTTTCATTTCCCTTGGCTGCTTTTTCAGCAGAGTCAGCAGAGAAAATTAGTGCTTTTATTTAACCTAATACAGTTTAACATTTTTCTGCATAATTATACAGACTTCCCAGAAAGTAGTAGATGGCCCCTTGCACAGAATGAAGATCAGTGCCTTGTCTTAACACTTTAAAGTGTTACAACTTTTCTAATTTGAAATGCTTTGAGGACTGCAATAGGTAGAATTTGGTTTTATCAAGCAAGCCATCTCAGCAGTTGAATTCTTCTGTTGAGAGGTTCTGAGATACGACCTCAGTGCTACCATAAGCGATAAAGTAACTGGTCACTTAAATTTTTACAACTGATGAAAGTGTATAGCTAAGCCTTCTGTATTTTTTTCGAACGGAACGTGAGAACCTGTAATATTTGTGAAGTCACTATTCTAGTATACTAGGGCCAGATTTGCATTGGAAAATTTTATGACAATTAAGTAACAAGTAGCTTTCACTACTGTTCCAATTTACTCTCCACTTTGGTCTCCCAATTTGTGGAGAGAAAGATGGTCTTTTTGGCAGCTTAAAGGAACAATAATATGGAAATTCAGGGGTATGCTTTTGTTTTTCATGAATATTAGTGGGATTTCCCAAAACAGGAGTGAGAGAGCTGAGTACCACAAGGTTTAGGAAACAAATCTGCCATTCAGCTGTAGCAAAATCAGCTGCATGACAATAGGTGCAGACAAGGAGTTTGGTACTTGGTTTGATATGCAGACAGTGAGCAATAGATGGCTTATGGAAAAGCCAAATGGAAGAAAGAAGTCTTGAGTGGAACTTCCAAGATCGACTGAGATTGACTGAGTCTTTTGATTTAATCTGATTTTCAGTCTAACCCTTACTACTAGCGGAGCACTTCGTGGTTTACCTGGCTCACAGACCTTAAACTACAAATCAGTGCACACAGGATCAGGAAATCACATTGCCAAAGTTCTCTTGCAAAGTTTTAACTCAGTATTGAAATGTGTAAATTATGTACATATCCCAAGATGAAAAGAGTCAATATTTAACTATCTTGTGAAACTTCATGTTCTGGATGTAGGGTATATTTAAGTAGAAAGGTAATTTCATCCTTTTGTTAATGAAACAAAATTTGAAAGGATTGTTTTTGTTGTCAAGTAACTTTCACAACATTTTGTATTGTAATATTCTGCTAGGAATAAAGATAATTCAAATTGTTATTGCTCTCAGTATTACTAGTATGGTATCTGGAAGAGAATTTCCTTCAAGCTTCTACAAAGATACGCTTTAGGAATATTCTCTTTAATGCCACATAATATTTTTAAAAATAGAATTATAATGTATTTATTACACCTGTCTCCACTGAATCTCTGACTTATGAACCTGGGTTTATATGCATAGTGTCTCCTGTGTTGTGTTTCTTTAGTCACTGGTAGGCAATGATAATGGAACAAATATTATTTGCTTAGGGAACTGATCCTCATTTTCCTCTCTGAGCCTTAGTGTTGGAAAAAGCCAGAATAAAAAGACTGTGTGCTTAGAGCAAAGCTCCAAATCTGTCTGAAGGTTACATTTATTTTTTGTCAGCTTGCATTAATATAATTTTAGTCATTTTCAGTAATGAATGTGTGATTAAAGGTTATCCATATAGCTAAATAGCTGTTATTACCATGTGCCATTTTAGTTGCTTGGATAATTTGTCAACTCTGTATACAAACAGACAGTTTACAAATAAGAATTTTCACTCCCATAGTTAAAATCATAAATGAATAACAATTGTTCAGGGGTTGATCCAGCTGCTTATCAGCCACCTAGTAGGCCAAATTACCTTTACATTAATCCAACATTTTAGGTTAGAAAGTAGTTCTCTGCTCCCTTTACGTTCATCCATTGAAATGTGTCGTGGTTTAACCCCATCCAGCAAGTAGAACCACTCAGCCGCTTGCTTAGTTCCTGCAGTTTGGATGGGGGAGAGAATCAGAAGAGTAAAAGTGAGAGGAAAAATCATCTATTGAGATAAAGACAGTTTATATAGGGAAAGCAAAAGCTGCACATGCCAGCAAAGCAAAACAAAGAATTCATTTACTGCTTCCCATAGGCAGGCAGGTGTTCAGCCATCTCCAGGAAAACAGGGCTCCATCACATGTAATGGGTTACTTGGGAAGACAAACGCCATCACTCCAAACGTCCCCCATTTCCTTCTTCTTGCCTCAGCTTTATATACTGAGCATGACGTCGTATGGCATGGAATATTCCTTTGGTCAGTTGGGGTCAGCTGTCCCGGCTGTGTCTCCTTCCAACTGCTTATGCCCTCCCAGCCTGCTCACTGGTGGGGTGGTGTGAGGAGCAGAGAAGGCCTTGAGAGCTTACCAACAACTAAAAACACTGGTGTGCTATCAAGTGTTTCTCATCCCAAATCCAAAACACAGCACAATACTATACCAGCTGCTAATCAAAAAATTAACTCTGTCCCAACTGAAGCTACAACAAAATGTAAGTTTAAGACTCATCATTTCTTGCATATGTGATTCTTGGTACTGCCTGCTTCTAGAATGACTGAGTTTCTCCATAGCTCAGTGTTTCTGGTGATATGAGGTATTAATTTATACAATTGTGTGTATAGTACATCATGTAACAATCACCAAGTTGCCAGCATCACAGATTAAGATTATTTCAAATACAGAACTGGAGGGACCATCCTGGGATATAGTCCAGTTCCTCAAAGCTGAAACTAACATCAGCTCTTTGTAATAAACTTATCTAACAGACTTCTAAGAGCAGGTGTGGTTTTGCCATCTTAACTCAAATTGGATGGGGATGGCTGCTTCCTTGCTGTTTTAGTACCTTTTTTAAATTTCCAGCAAAAATTTCAATGACCAGTTTGAACGCATTTGTTCTTGTCTGACCTATATGCTTCCTCCAATTATTTCTTTTTCTCCTGTTGTTTAGCCTTACTACATTATAAAAGCCAGTTTTGCTCCCTTCTCAGACTTCAGTTGTCTCATCTAAGTTCACCAAACTCCTCTAACTTTATCTTTTATCAGTTTTTATTTTCTCTCTTTAAAAATGAGAAATAACTAAACAAATTCTGAACACCAGAATACTGGAGGAATCTCCCGCCTGCCTCGCTGCATCGTTATGTCTAGGACAGTATTGTGAAGCTTTGAAGTGGGAACTGGACCAAATGTTGCCCAGAGGTCATTCCAGCCTAAATTATTCTATGATTATTCCTCCTTCATCTCAACAGAAAATAAGTTGTTCAACACATGTATTAAACTTGGCTTTTTTAATGTACACCTCAGATTGTTTACTTAATCTTCCCTTTAAAAGGATCAACAAAACCTTTCCTGCTCCCTGCAGAATCTTCTCCTGTTTCATGGCAATGATGTTTCAGGTCCACACACCTGGTAGAGAATACGGAAATAAAAGATAACATGTAAGGTAGAGATTACTACCATGAAGGGGGTTCAATGTCAAAATTCAGACCATATATTAACATTAAGAATATTCTTTGTTAGTTACAGGGGACTTCTGCCACGATGTTGGCACAGTGGGAGTTTGCTTCTGTCCCAAGCAGCTAGTAACAGGCATAAGCTGCGGGAAAGAGAATACTAAAGTGATCAGCTAAGCAAAAGAAGAAATATCCTGGCTCTGTATTTTCTTCTGTAGGAGCGAGAGGGAATGGAAAGGAAAGAAGAGAGCTGTTTACATGAAAAGAGGCGAAGGTGAAGAGTCCCAAAGGAGTAGGTTTCTTGGAAGGAGCTGAGTTAAGCTAATGTGAAGAGGCTGTAGGGGAGAGGAACTGGGAAGGGCTGTGATGCGTGATTTTACACAGTGACAGACTCCCTGTGTGTGCGCGCGCGTGTGTGTGTGTTTTTCTAAGGAAGTGCTGAACACGAAATGAGTCAACCCTCAAAACCTAGAGAAAATCAGTTTCTTATTATTTATCAAGGACAACACAGAACAAATATGGTAGCTGAAATAGTAATGTAAAAGTGTGGTCATACTTAAAATAATTTACCTGAAACAATGGTCAGCATGAAGCTCTTGACTTAACCTGCATGTTAAGAATTAAGGCTTGTGCAGAAGGGGTATCCTTATGCAGTTTGTCTGTAATGAGAAAATGAGGAGCTTCGTGTTATGAGTGGGGTTTTACCTGCTAGCAGTTACCTATCCCAGGAGGAAATATGGCAGTATCCTCTTGTACGGAAGTGGGTTTCCTTAAAGGAATTGTTTGTATATTGCACTGAATTTCTTTAGAAATTAATTTTCAGGTACCAAAGTCCAGATCCAAAAATGCACTGAAAAAGTGTGTTGTAATGCTTATTTTTATGTGACTGTCTTCGTGCATCCATGATTTGGGTTGAGTTCCTATAGTGCTCATACAGTGCATAGGGAACTATATGCCTCAGATGAGAATCGCTCTCAGTTCACTGAATATTTCTTACCTAACGTCAGAATGTTAGGCACGATGTTTAAGGTCCCTTACACAAAATTCAGTCTCACTTCTGGATCTTCAGTACCTTTTTCTGCTCCACTGGAAAACTGTCTTTCCTCTTGTGGGTATTACTGTCTTGCAGCCTTTCTCTGAAGCCATCTTTCAAAACTAGGGTAGCTATGGTGGTGTCTTTTACACTGGAATTCCTGAACTAAAATACTGTGTTTTTTTCTATACAGGACTGAGGATTCATAGGAAAGAGGGAGAACAGCCTGATGGTTACACTCAACTTAGATACTGATTTGATTTCGCACAGGCGAATGAAACAGAATTGTATCTAGTTCTGTCACATTGTGCATAAGTGCTTTAATAACTGAACTATTGGGGTAAGAGAGAGGAGGGAAAGAAGAAACTAGACCTCATTTTATCTTTCAAGGCATTGTTTTGTTTGGGTTTTTTTTAAGCGTGACCGTATTTTGTGTGCAATGCTGTCTGTTAGGCCTGCTTGAAGAATATAGTTTTACAGGTACTGATAGGCTGTGTTGTGATTTAGGCACCAAACTGCTCAGTTTCCTCAAGGCAGAGATGATTCTACCTCTCCACGATTGCATTTTTCTAATTCACAATTTCTGATTTATTTCTTGATCACTTAAGTCCTTTTTAAATACTGTTTCAGATACTTGTTTGGTTTGGATCAAATCCAAATATTGCCACTGAGGCTGAAGAAATACAATTGTACACTGCTATTTAAGCTGATACGCTGTGGAGACGCGGTAAAATTTTAAATGTGCTTCTGTTGAGGTAGTTCAGTTTTGGAAGTGAGCTCCTTTCTCAAATAAAAATAGGTTTGAAGCAAACAGGAAGAACTAACATTATTACCTTAGCAGAAGTTCAGCCCTGAGCCAACTCCTTCTCTTTGAAAACCATCATCCTTTCTCTTAATTAATTAATAAAGGGAAATTACACAATGAAGTAATTTGATTTGATTTTAGCTTCTCTAAATAAGAACATAAGAATGGTTGTATCGATTCAAAGTTAGGATCTATCTAGCTCAGGATCCTGTCTGGGTTACATAGGGGCAGAAATGGACACCCAGGGAAGGGTGAGAATAGGGCAATCATGTAATACTTGTTTCCCTAATGCTGTCATTGCTTCCGAGTTTAAATAAAATACAACAAGTATTCGCATGTGTGTCCCTGCAAATTCTTTTCCTTGGAATAGTAGAGATTCACAGGCTTCCACCATGAAAGGACTCTCTGTCTTCACTGTCACACCAGTAACTATCTGCAGAACTGAAACTGAAGGAAACTGGCTGGTATTGCAAGCTAAGTAGCAAGTGTTTTGTTTTTAGGTGGCTACATTCAATCAAAACTTTCTGGGAGGTTGGTATGTGTGAAATGAATTCAGCAACTTACAAGTAGAAAAAAAAATTATTATAATTGATACTTTTGTTGACCATTTCAGGAGTGATTGTCAAAAACTACAGGGAAATAGACTGCATTATACTCTCTCTATTAAATAGCGGCCTTTGCAAACACCTAAGCAGCGCGCTGTGTGGAATGCAAGAATGCTGCTGCTGGCCTTCTGTGCATGCTTAGTGCTTACGTAGTGCTCTTAGCAGCATAGCACATTGAAGTTCAAGTCACATTTAAATAAGAAGAAATAGAACAGTCATTATTAAGCACAATCAGCACAGGAAATGTGGATATAAATAGGACTGGAGCAGTTAAAAAGTTGCTTTTAAAGGAAAATCATGTCTGCAAATTTCTGCATGTTAAATGCAGAGGAAATTATTGATCTTGGGGTCTTTTTGAAAATTTGGCTGCGAATATTTCCATGCATCTTTGGAAAGAAGTACAAAACATTTCATAGCACAGCCACAAAGTTCTGTTATTGATTTTGTAAAACCTGGGGAATAACAATAATTTGTCTGGGAATAAAACCCAGACAATTCTCTTTCCCTGTAGGAACTTGTAGCAAGGCCTTTCTAATAAAGATGGGAATTAACCACCTGAATGGTTTTCTGGCATCTACAGCTAAGAAGAAGTTTGTAATAATTTAAAAAGTCAGTTTGAAATTCACAGGCTACGAAAGAGCAACCATCAGTAAAATATGTGTGGATTTGTGGGGGATGTTGTTTCTTTATTTTGGTTTGCTGGTTTTTTTTACATTTTCCAGGATCATTGTAGGGGATTGGATTAGGTTTGTTGGAACATCAAAAGGACTTCTTGGTATGGTAGCCAAGTTGATAATACAGCTGACTAATAGAGCATGATTAAATATTTGACAGAGGTTACTGTGTCACATCTATAGAGGTGACTAATGAAGTCAGAGATTCTGATGTGTTTTTAAATTGGGCAGCAAAAAAAAATGCACTTGGGGGTTGATCTCTTCTATGGTAATTTGCTGATGGGTTGGTAATTTTTCACAGGATTGTTTAATGTAAAATTTATTCTTAGGTCTTTTATTTCTTTCCAGGTAGTTGATACCAAAGTTATTTACTGTTTTGCAGACAACCTGAAGTTTTGCAGACAACTGCTGATTTAAAATCTGCTTCTCCTTTACTTTAGATGGAATATTAGTTTCTCAACCTCCTCGCTTTTTGTGAAATGCTTCTGAATCTTTTTATCTTCCACCTTCCACAACCAGAATAGCAATTTAAAAATCAGTGAGACGGTATCTGCCTGTAATTATATACAGCAATGTTTGTGTGGCTCCATTGCAGAAATAATTGCAAAGATCATGTGCTGATAGAACTCCTTGTAAAAATGCTTTCATAGGTGTTGTATAATAGTGTTAGACATAATTTCATAAATTGTTGTAGAAAACAATAAAAATAAATGCTTTTGTGTAGCAGATAGCTATAGCACTTTCTCCAAAAATGAGTGACAACTGGAAACGGAATGACTTCAGACAAAGAAGAGGCACACAGACATTTCTTGGATAATTAAAAGAAGAAAAAAGTGCAGGTTTGCCCTGGCAGCCCGTATGCAGACTCTGTGGTAAATTAAGAGGTGTGCCAGAAAGAGTGACTGAAAGAAGACCTATACCCCTTCCCAGCAAGAACTGAGTTTCTTTTCTATGGTGTTCTTCCAAAGAGCAGTAAGGCACAAGACTTGAATAACCAAATCATATGGCCTGATGTGCATGTGCATTGATACATGTTGGTGCACAGGATAAGAAAAACGAATTTCCGCAGGCTGCATAATAAATACTGTGCTGGAAGAAGTGTGTACAGTGCGGTGAACCTCCTTGCACTGGACGGTTTAGAAGTTTATCAAGAGGCATTCATCTGAAGGGAGTCAGGTCTCATGTTAGGCCATGTAATGTCTAAAACTAAACCCAAGCGGTGCTGCAAGTACCGCTGTGACCAGGTAACGTGCAAAATGTGTGCATTGGGGTGGGGGTTTGATCTAAGTTGCCTTTGCCCCACTGTTGTCCCTGCTATCAGGGCCATGGGCACAATCCCAACTTCTGGGAGTTCAGGTGCTGCCAAGGTTCCCTTGCTGCTCTCCGGCACCTGCTTTGAAAGCAAATCCTTGGGTATTCATACAGGCCCTATGGCAATGCAGTCTGAGGGTGTCTCGGGCACTTTTTCTTCTGCTAAAGTGCTCAAGAGTCTTCCCCACATCTGGGTTACCTCCCATGAGGCTTCTGGTTACTTTTATAGAAACATGGCTTGTGAGCATGGTCCAGGAATGCAGCATTTTGGCGTCACTTTGAGTATTCACTTGTATGCCACCAAAACAGCTTTTGACTCCTATAAATTGTGGGGAGAGGTGTTTGATGGTCATACATGGCTCACGTTGTTCTGCTGGTGCTGGCTGCTGTGGGACAGTTAGGTCATCTCCACAGAGCCCTCTTGTCATGCTGGGTTCCTATCAAGTCCATCTTGAAGAGGATCCCACTTCTTGTTTAGCTTTACTTGAAGTACAGGAAAAAATAATGAAGGCTCTCAAAGGCCTAATTTTCTGCTTGTTTATAGACATACTGTAGCTCAGACTGGGATTTTTCTATCCATCCCTGAAAAGGGATAAACTTGATGTAAATAGATTACTGGTGGTAGTCAGACATCCTTTGCTGACCATAGAAACTTGGCATTTTTGCAACGCTTTGTGCTTCTGATCTTTCCACACTTTGCAGAGACAGGTAGAGCTCCCCAAGTGCTCTGCTCATGTCATGTTCCTCAAAACGAGCTCCCTGCAACGTGCTATGCCTTTCATCCTCCTAGCAAGCAAGGTCACACATAAAAGGTTTCTCACTACTTCGGTGCTTTTATTACATGTATGCAGAAATGGGAACACGTGAGTTCAGCTGGAATCAGGATGACCACTCTGTGGATATTTACTTTGCTCATTCTTGCCTAGGGAGGCAAAACAACGTTCACTGGAATATTTCCTTGCGTAGGTGCTTATTAAAGGTAAAGTTGAACATCCAGAAATAAACATATGAGAATAGATATTCTTTTTTTGTTTGGTTGGGGTTTTGGTTGGTTGGTTGTTTTTTAGCATTATCTTCTCATTCTTAAGTTATTCAGCTTCCCTGGGATTTTCCGTTAATAAATTGTATTTTCCAAAGGCAGTATAAATATAGAAGAATCAGTTTTGTATAGTTGAATGGTGACACAGGATTCTTTGTATCACTCAAATAGAATGAGGTAGAATAGTTGTCTTATTTGTACTAGAATATTTGAAGTAGATACAGGATGCAATGACTACCAATAATGAGAGAAGAATACAGCAAATAAATCATAATTATTCCTCTGGTTTGGGGCTAACGGAGTCATAATTACACCTGCCTGAGTTCTCAGCTCATTAATACTTTATGCTACTATCTTCTAATACTGTACTAATGTAATTCTGGTTAAAATCTCCCTCCTCCCTCCTCAAACTCTAACTTTGGTGCAGGTTTCCGTAGTTGAGAACTTCTCAATAAAGTATTTTATTGCGCAGCTTCCTCAGTCAAAGTTTGTAGAGTTTGCAAACTTGTATAACGAGGCATAGGAATTTGTAGAAAAGTGGTTGGTAATGAATTTAAACCTTTTCTTTAGAACAACTATAAAGCAGAAAGCTTTATTTTGCTGAACAAGCTGAAAAATTGATTAGGGGGAATACTTCGGTTAATTTCTTTTTTTGTCTTTTCATGTATTTGATGTAAGTACACAGGCAATTGTACTGATCTCTTGTGAAGCTGGAAAAGACCTAAAAGAAAAGCACAAAAAAAAAAAAAAAAGAAGCACTTTTATTCACTCAAGCAGATTTGGCACACTTGTGTGACAGCCTAAAGGCTCCCTGCACAGACATGTCTGGTTGCTTCAGTCGGGAATCCTTGTCAGGCCAAGAACAGGAAAAGCTCATTTTTTAAAAAAAATGGTTACTATGAAAAAAAAAAGAAAAAAGAAAAAAAAGAGAAATAAAAGCAGGGTATCTAAATTTAAACTATGTCAAATCCTAATATTTTTTTAAGGAAACCCTTTACATGTTTGTCTGCAAGACTGAGGCATCGTTTTATAGATATCGTTGTAGGAGCAAATACACTTTTAATATAGGATCACAGAGTCATTTATGTTGGAAAAGACCCTTAAGATCATCAAGTCCAACCATTAACCTAACACTGCCAAGTCCACCACTAAACCATGTCCCTAAGTGCCACATCTACACGTCTTTTAAATATCTCCAGGGATGGTGACTCAACCGCTTCCCTTGGCAGCCTATTCCATATGTTGAATAAGAAGGTAGCATTGGGATAAGAATTTTGATGGTGAATCTGTTACCTTGACTATGAAAGTTACAGTATGTAATAAAAGACCATTACAGTAGTTGTGAGGAGAAGCCTAACTAAAACTGGAAGAGCCAAAATACAGTAAAAATTTAATGCAATCCTTCTTTTAGACCTTCCCATCTAAAATTTCATAAGGTGAATACATTAAAATGTTTCTATTGAAGTGCAACTAGTAATATTAGGGATCACTACTAATCATCCACTAGTGATTCATTTAATACTATCTGTACTATGCCAGTAATGAACTTCTACATTTTATACAAATTTACTGCTTAAAAAGGGCTAAGCTGGAATTCCTGGAATTGATAATTCACTCTTTATGCACAGACTTGATTTTCTCTTCTCACTGTTTTGGGTGTGGTGGCACAGTCTTGTACATCAGCGTGTTCTAGCCAGCAACATTCAGTAATTCATTCTACCAGCAAGAATGCCACCAGAGATACTACATTTTTTTCTGTCTTTTGAGGTGGTATCTATCACATAGAAATCTGGCCACTGGAATAGGGACTGCGTAGTGCAAAGTAATATATTTGCTTATTATGGGTGACGCTAATGCCAGAAAGGGATATCGATCTCAAGTCCCAGTGTGTCGGCTGAAGCTGCAGTTGTTTAGTGATTTTGAAAATCAGGCGAAAGGAATTTCAAATTGGAAAAAGTAGTATTTCGAAAAGAGCCACTGTCCCTAGTCACCACCCACTAGGGCTCCATTTGAAAAGGTAATTTAAATTAAAGTAATTTCTTCTAGTTTAGCACTTTGCCGTTACTATTTGTCAGAGGACTCTGGCTATGTTTATCTTAAATATTATTAACTTCAGTAGACTTGGATGCAAGCATTTTACTTCAGTGTCTCATCAAAGGGCTAGCTTCCTAATCTATGAAATCTCACTACAGTGAGTCAATATAAACCACAGATGGTAGATATTTGGAAATTGATGATCATGTATGGATTTGAATTTGTCAGGTTAACACTTTTGATACCAGCTTAGAAAGTAAAAGTTGTCCTTTTAGAAGTATTTATATGTAAATTAGGCAATTATCCTTTTTTTAACGCTATCAAATCTGATAAATAATTAACCCAAGTTCTTTTCCTGTAAAAAGAAACCTCCAAAAAGAAGCATTTAATTTCATTTACATTGTTCTTGTTCAGAAAGTAGATACTAGGAGCTATACTCATATATTCATGAGAGATCCAGCATCTGTTGGGAAAAGGGAAAACGATTCAAGATTTAAAATCCATTTACTCATTAAAAAGAGCACTTACTCTCAACATCAGAAAGAAATAAATTTATAGTTTGACAAGTTAAGATAATTTCTTTGGGGTTTTTTAACAGTGGATGCAACCGATGGTTTTGTTTTCCCATATAAATATCTTGTAAAAATGTACAGAAAAATGTTTTAATCGTGACTATAATAATCAGTTCACTGTTATCAAAAGAACTAGTGTTACTGGGTAACTTCATGGTGGTTTGACCCTGCCTGGACACCAGGTGTCCACCAAAGCCGCTCTGTCACTCCCCTCCTCAACTGGACAGGAGAGAGAAAATACAGCGAAAGGCTCGTGGGTCAAGATAAGGACAGGGGCATCACTCAACAGTTACTGTCACAGGCAAAACAGACTCTACTTGGGAAAATTAATTTAATTTATTACCAACCAAATCACAGGAGGATAATGAGAAAATAAAGACTAAATCTTAAAACACCTTCCCTCCCACCCCTCCCTTCTTCTCAGGTTCAACTTCACTCCCAATTTCTCTACTTCCTCCCCCCGAGCAGTGCAGGGGGATGGGGAATGGGGGTTGTGGTCAGTTCATCACACGTTGTCTCTGCCACTCCTTCCTCTTCAGGGGGAGGACTCCTCACACTCTTCCCCAGCTCCAGCTTGGGGTCCCTCCCATGGGAGACAGTCCTCCATGAAGTTGTCCAACATGAGTCCTTCCCACGGGCTGCAGTTCTTCATGCACTGCTCCAGCGTGGGTCCCTTCCACAGGGTGCAGTCCTTCAGGAACAGACTGCTCCAGCGTGGGTCCCCCACGGGGTCACAAGTCCTGCCAGCAAACCTACTCCAGCGGGGGCTTCACTTTCCACAACTCCACAGGTCCTGCCAGGAGCCTGCTCCAGTGTGGGCTTCCCACAGGGTCACAACCTCCTTCGGGCACATCTGCCTGCTCTAATGTGGGGTTCTCCTTGGGCTACAGGTGGATATCTGCTCCCCCATGGACCTCCATGGGCTGCAGGGGGACAGCCTGCCTCACTTTGATGACGGCAGGTCCGTCCTGGAGCCAGCTACCATTGGCTCTATTGGATATGGTGGAAGCTTCTGGCAGCTTCTCACAGAAGCCACCCTTGTAGCCTCCCCGCTGCCAAAACCTCACCACGCAAGCCCAGTACATTCCACCCCTCTCCTCTCTGAATCACGTATTTAAGAATTATCGTAAAAATCCACGTTCATCACACAGTCTTCACAATCTTCACAAACTTCACTCACATCAACAAAAAAGAATTCCCCGCACCAAAATCAGAATAACATCATCACAACACTGAATGGCAGCGGACAATTTACATACAATCCACTCCTCGTCCCTTCGCCACAATTACAACAACAGAAATTCCCCGCAATTGTTCCACTTTTCACTTTCTTGCTGTGTTCAGTCCATGTTTGGCCTGTTACCTCTACCAATTACTATCCTTATCTTGAATTCCTTGTGCCCCATGTTGGGTGCCAAAGAGGACTTGTAGTGGGTTGACCTTGGCTGGATGCCAGGTGCCCACCAAGCCGCTCTATTACTCCCCTCCTCAGCAGGGCAGGGGGGAAGAAAATAAGATGGAAAAAAACCTCCTGGGTCAAGATAAAGGCAGTTTAATAAAGCAAAAGCAAAGGCCACATGCAGAAGCAAAGGAAAACAAAAGATCTATTCTCTACCTCCCATCAGCAGAAGATGTCCAGCCACTTCCCAGGAAGTGTAGGGCTTCAGTACGTGTAGCAGTTGCTCTGGAAGACAAACATTGTAATAACAAATGCCCCCCCTCCCCGCTTTCTCTTAGCTTTTATTGCTGAGCAGACATCATACGGTATGGAATGTCCCTTTGGTCAGTTTGGGTCAGCTGTTCCTGGCTATGTCCCCTCCCAAGATCCTGCCCACCCCCATCCCTGTGGGGGCGGGGGGCCGGGGGGGGGGGCAGTATGTTGGAGAGACAGCCTTGATGCTCTGCAGGCAGTGCTCAGCAGCAGCCAAAACACTGGTGTGTTATCAACACCTTTCTAGCTACCAACACAAAGCACAGCACTGTGAGGGCTGCTATGGGGAAAATTAACTCCATCTCAGCCAGACCCAATACAAACTTCAATCCTTTTGTATTCTTGGCATGTGAGAAAGACCTACATTGAAGCATGAAAAGATCATGCCTTGGAGGAAAGTGTACTCATTGCCTAATTGAATATATCATTCATTTTATCATTCATTTGAATAAATTGCTAATTTTATAGAAAAAAACACTACCTAACCCATCCTCTAGTGTGCATGCTTATTATCTTAAAATTAAGACCTTCATTGCTTAAGTGCTTGTACACGGAAGCACAAACACATCTAAATTTACTCTCTTGTGTAGGCCAATTGAATTAACTTAGCTGCACATTTGAATAATATAAAAATGCCCATAATGATCAGTAGAACCAGGAATCATACTCATAATTTCTTTTAGAAATCACATATAACTATTCACTTGAGAAAGCAATTTGTAACTTTCTCTATAAAGATGGAAAATCAGACAAATAAAAGGATCCAAAAAAGTTACAAAATGTTAACATTTTTGCTTTGAAATAGTGTAATTCGTATATCAAGACTAAGAGGGCAGTTTCTGTATGCCTGTTTTAAATTAAGAAGTGAAGATGCTTCCTCCCTGCTGAGTGAGTGCTGTGCAAGTCACTCATTTAAAAAAAAAAAGGTAAAATAATACTTGCTATATTTTAATTATGTTATTTATTCTTAAGTCTGTTCCCTTATTCTTAAGTCAGTTCCTTCAGAATAGATTTAGATCTGAATATTGATGGCACACTACTGAATTATTTCATAAAAAAATTAACGCTTTTTTTTTTTCTTTGCAGTTCAACAGAAGAGCAGTTTCACTGGCAAACACAAGGTAATGTATTTAATCTACATGTATGTATTACACCTAGTCTCTCCCAGAATGATTGTTTATCCTAAAGAAGATGGAGGGGAAAACAACATTTATTTATGCAATATCTTTTTTCATTGCTAGTGTGGAAAAGCTGCTTAAAAACTGGCAAAATTTGGCATTAGTTGTTAGGGTTGAAAAAAAGAATACCGAGACTAACGTAGAGTTTTGAGAGGGGTCATTGCTAAACGTATCTCTAACTTTTTTTAAGATTAGACCTGAACTTTCTCATTTTGCTCTTATTAATCCAAGGCCATGCTTTCAAAGTATGGCATGATTTTCAATATGGCCAACCTCCTCTGAATATGTGATCTCAGTGTGTTCTCCATTCCTTCATCAGCTGTGAAAGGGTAGTCACATGTAACTGGTTTTACCTTTTGCCTTTCCTTTAAATTTTTATGGTGTTAATTTTATTACAGATGGTCAGAAGGATATAGAAGATGAGCTCACCACTGGTCTGGAGCTGGTGGACTCCTGTATTAGATCACTACAGGAATCAGGGATACTCGATCCACAGGACTATTCAGCCAGTGAAAGTAAGTTGCTAGAAATGTGTTTTCTAGAACCCAGACATATTTGTAACATTTCATGCTTTAAAACTGAATGCATATCTTAGAGTGTTTTTCTTGAGTATTTTCTGATATCGGCGGAATACAATGTAGTTGCGAGCAGGCAAATTGCCTCCTTACCTTTGCAAGTTAATTTTTGGTTTTGTTTGTTACGGAGAGAATCCCATTGCCAGTTTGTGAGGAAAAAATCAAACACGTGGAATATATTTTAAGGAGAATATCTTGTAACTGCGGTATCACTGTGCTATACTATAAGGTCATGTCACAAGGCTTCAGCATCACCACCACAAAAGTAACTTTCAAACAGCACTTTTTCAGTATGCAAAAGTAATAAAGTGAAATGTAGCGTGGGGCTGTGAGTAATTCTGATATCTCTTTGTAACCACTTGGCCAGGTAGCTGATACTCCTTAAGAATAAAATTTTCAAATGGATACACAGACAGAAATAGTTAGGGGAACTTTTTAAAGGTGATGCAGAGAATGACAGCTGTAGCAAGAAAGCTGAAGTCTTTTCTCAAAGGTTGGCTCAGTGGTCATTTAGCAGCCATTCTGTTTGCAGAATTGTGCAGTGAGTGGATAGATCCTCTGCTAGGACCAGCTGTTGGAGAAGTGAAACAAGGCTAAACAACAGCAAAAGTGAATGAGGGACATGCCGCTCAATGTATTTGTAGAGCAGATGTCTACAAACGCTTGTGCTTATGGGTCACACACACTGAGACAAAGTTTTCCAACAAGTTAACAGGTCTGTTGTCAGATGTAGGTTAATTCCCTATTTTCCTTTCCTTTTCCTCAGTCTCCTATCTGATACTCTGTTCCCATCTCACTGCAAGAAAGACATTGAGGTGCTGGAGCATGCCCAGAGAAGGGCAATGAAGCTGGTGAAGGGCCTAGAAAACAAGTCTTATGAGGAGCGGTGAAGGGAACTGGGGTTGTTTAGCCTGGAGAAGAGAAGGCTGAGGGGAGACCTTACTGCTCTCTACAACTGCCTGAAAGGTTGTAGAGAGGTGGGTGTCAGTCTCTTCTCCCAAGTAACAAGCGATAGTACAAGAGAAAATGGCCTCAGGTTGCACCAGGGGAGGCTTAGGTTGGATATTAGGAAAAATTTCTTCACCAAAAGGGCTATCGAGTATTGGAACAGGCTGCCCAGGGGGAAGTAGTGGAATAGTCATCCCTGGAGCTATTTAAAAGACAAGTATATGTGGTGCTTAGGGACATGGTTTAGTGGTGGCTTTGGCAGTGTTAGGTTAATGGTTGGATCTTAAAGGTCTCTTCCAACCTGGGTGATTCTATGATTCTATGATCTGCCATAAAATATACCCACTTTCACTTCACTCCTACTGCAGCCCCTGACACTACCTTGGCTTTTCAGTTTTCTCTAGTATTCCTCTACATCTCCTTCTGTCTGCTCAGTTGAGCCATTTTTGTCTATTTCAATCCCCCGCTGCCCAGTACCCTCTGATTGAGTCATGTTTTTTGAGGTGGCTGACCAAATTCAACTTCCTCAAAAGCAAAGGGGTCGATCTCCCCTTTGTCTGGAAAGCCTAATGGAATGTGACAGCCACCTTCTGCAAAGCTTCTCTAGCAATGACAAGTCGTCACCTCAAATGTGGTCATCAGGTGATGAAAGGAAAGCATTGCAGATTGAATGCAGAATTTTAATTTATCAGAACATTTTTCATTATTTTAAAACGAGATCTGCAGTAAAATTCACAACTGACAATCCTGGGACAGTAAAAAAAAATTCACTTTTCATGTGCACAAGATTTCCGGGCCAACAATGTCACTAACAGTTTTGTTAAGGTGTTTCTTGATCTGAACATAATCTGTGTGATTAACATCTCTTAAGAAGTTGCTTGGTCTGAACAAAATTGGGAAAACATAAAATAATGTAAGCCCTTATGATTTGCCCTGGTTTTTTCTTCATTTGAGGGTGAGGACAAACAGATTAAATGACTAGCATGATCAGGACTGCCTTCAAAATGTGGTTCAATAGAAAAATGAAACTGTGTAGATGGCAATAGAGGAGGCTGGGGCCAGGGAGGGGCTAGCTTAAATAGGAAACTGGCAGAAACTGGCTGAAGAGATGGAAACTAAGAAAAAATATTAGGGAAAGATGAAGATAGTAGATGCAGAGAAGTCTGGGTATGTGAAGAAAACTAGTAGCAAATCAAATTTCTGGGGAGTATCACAAAAAGATAAGACACAAATAGGAATGTAGGTAGATGGGAAGGAGGAAAAGGCACGTGGGCAAATGAGAAACAGTGATGGAGAAGAGGAGCAATAGAGATGGATTGTGTGTGGGACCAGCAGGGGAGGAACTGAGATTTGTTGAAGCAGGAGGTCCAGTCAGAAAGTTGAAAGCTGAATTTGCTTGGTTGGATGGTTTGTTCGTGGAATCAGGAGTTAGATGCAAAGGGAGGGAACAACAGGGTGATGAGAATGACATTTGAGAAAGGAAATAATGAGATATGGACAGGACAATAGTTGTCCCTAAGAAACATAGGTTTGGAGAGAACAAGCAGGTGCATCTGCTCACAAGGGAGCAGGCTTCCCCACAGAGCTGCAAGCTTGATCTTCTTCACTGTCAGGAACTATTTGTGAAGCCTTTTGTCACAGTGCCCCAGACTCCTCTGCTCCAGGCCCACCTCCTAATGAAACTAGATTACTATTTGCCGTTTATGGTTTCAATTAAGAATCAGATATATATGCCAAAGCTAACAGTTGCAACTCTGGTAATCACTCATAAAGGCAGTTAGGATGTCATATACTGGATTTTCTTTTTGGTTTGGGGGTCTTTTATCAATTTAGAATAAAATATCACAAACACGTAGGCAATTAAAATGTTACTTTGTTTGCAAAGTCAAAAGTACCGAAGTAAAGGCCGTCTGTACAACATAATTTGAATTTCTTACGACTGCATTATAAAACAATTATTATCATACCCTGTTTTGAACATTTTCTGTCCATGCCTCATTTACCCCAAAGCTACGGCTCAGATTGCACAGCGTACTGAAGGGGGATTTAATCTGGAGCGCTTCTGACTTCTCTGAGCATTGAGTAGAACACACATGCTAAATGAAAACAAAAATCTCATATTTCACTTAAAATTTAATTTTATCACTCCTTTGTGTCCTGAAGTTCTGATGTTATAGTTGCAAAATCATTCAAGGTATCTTCTACTGATACTTAGTTTTAGGTCTTACCAGTTAGTTCGCAGGTGTGCTATAACTGGACACTGTGGAAGCACAGTCTCAAATATATGAAGTGTGATATAAAAGAAAGTTTACAACTCACTCTGAAGTGTCTCACACACATTTGTATTTCATAGACACTTTTGGTCTTAATTCTTTCAATCTCCAAGTAGGAAATGAGATCTATATAAATGTTTCACTTTACAGGTATTCTAAAAATCATCATTTGTGATGTATTTGAATTAAACGTTGAGTGTCATACAATAATCCACTGGGGTGCTATTTTTTTTTTCTTTGTGTGGGACATTTTCCAATGAAGGCCTGAGGTCACGTGGTAAAAAATGAGGCAACTATAAAACACTGAATAGTTTTGCATTGTGTGCACTGGCCATAAGACAAGGAAGGAGGGGAAGAGCCATGATCCAGAAAAGGCAACTTAGTCTGGCATTTCCTAACTTTTGAGCTCTTAACTTTACAATTTTAGTTGTGTTTACTTCTGCAGTATGACTGCGTAACTGTTTTTTGAGTAACAAGGCTGACTCTGAGGAGAGCATTTCCAGCCTGCCATGGCAGTTCTAGTCTAGTTGAGGCAGATTTTTTAAATCATCATGTGAACGCCTGCCCGGGGATGTGACCACAGCTTCTTTTTCTGAACTGTATGTGTCTAGTCTAATGAGTTAATCTACCAGTAGCTCTGCCTTTGTAGAGGATTAGTGTGTCTGCAGTCAGAATCTTTACGATTTGGTTTCACGCACTCTGGTTTTCTCAGAATTAGTTTTAAAAAGTTGTCACATAGCAGGCGGCTGTTATAATACTCTAAATCCCAAACATCACTTCACATGTGCTATTCCTTTAGTAGCAAATAAAAGCCATGAACAAAGGCTAATGGGACAAGTCACATGAAAGGGGCTTACACAGGAGGGGTTCTCTATTGCTAATAGAGATGCTGGCTAATTATCTTTACCGAGTGTGAATCAGCAAATAAAAAAAATATATAAAGCTTTTATTAATTTGGGGAAATGCAAGGACAGCGATCACTGTTTTTAAAGTAATTATTATCATCAAAGACAGGCAGATTCATAACTGCTGTGTGCTCTCATACAAGTTTTCTGTGGTTGCACTGACCCTGGGACAAGGTTATATGCATCTGGGGGGAACTCCAGCCCTGTTGCCCATCTTTGTCTTCTGTCCCAACTCAGTATAAATTGGCTTTCCAAAAACATGTGTTTCCAGTTACAAGCGTACAAACAAAAAGTAAGGAGACTTCCAGAATTATGGAAGAAGCTGCAGCTGAGTTAAGACCTGAACCTGCATCTCCATGGTCCAGTTCCCTGTACTGCATTGATTTCTCTTTGTCTTTATGTAGCTATAGATCTGTCATCACTGTGTCGGTTCAGGTTACATCAGACATGACCTGACATATTTTTTGTGGAATCAGAGGGGAGTTCAGCCTATCCTGTTTGTGGCGATGTCACCAGCAGAACAATGATGGTCCTTAGTCCCTGAGGGTGGGCAGGTACAGGGTCCTGCTAGTGGCAGTAGCCATTAGCTACGGTGTGTCCTAGGGACCAGTCTGTTCCCTCAGTGTCACTGTGAGGGCACTCGATCCGTCCTCCTCCCTGCTGTACATCGCTGTAACACCCAGCATGGCAGCCTGGAGTTGACTGTAGAGCTGGCGGCTCCTCTCCGAAGCTATTTCTTCCCTCCACCATTATCTCTTTCTGATGGGAACTCAAAAATACTGCTTTTGCACAGATGAAGATAAATCACTTCAAATAGGATCAGGGGAAAAAACAGACATGAGAACACCAAGCTAATCGCATATAAGACACTGGAGACAAGTCACAGGGCAGGACAGGATTGCACAGTAAGTGTGGGACCTGGAATCACTGCAGAAGGAAACACACAGGGGAGCAAAATGTAGTTCAGGACAGAGATAATACTAGGGATGTTTCAGACAGACATAAGACACAAGAGTACTGAATGGTGACTGTAGCTCAGGAAAGGTATTTTCATGGTGGAATTGGTTCATTTAGTTGGGGAAGAGGTGCGACAACACATTTTGTGAGGGCTGAGTATGTACTCTGGAGATGAAAAATTAATATTGAAGATGAGAAGGCTTGGAAAGATTGGGGATGAAGGAAACAAAAGGAACTTTTTTCCTCCCTTTCCCATCATTGCCACACTGTCTCAAAATGCCTCAACTACTTCAGATTCATTCCTTTTACTACCTGGTCAGCACACCTTTTTTTTCTGTCTTTCTTTTCTCTTCTCCCTCCCTCCTTTACATGTAAGAATTGAAACAGAAGAAAGGTTCAGGGAAGGTAGGGGAGGAAATACAGATATACAACTCTCTGGGTGAAGAAGAGTGATTACTGGAGGACATTTGTCATTAAGGCTTAATAAGGTTGAAGTCTGGCCTGCAGACAGGGGAAAGGTGCTGATGAACTGCCTGAGGCCCCCAGATGTCCATCCTCTGCGACAGAGAGAAACTGGAGGCCTCCGAGTAATCATTAAGGACCAAACTACCTTTTTCTGCGGTGTTTGTAAATTTGCATTTTACAGGTGGGTAGTGGGAGTAAAGAGTGAGATAAATATGGAACGAGAGGAAAATTTCGATCCTGTATTTGTTTCCCTCCTACTGGTTCCCCTTTACCCCTATCCCTGTGGGTCATTAGCGTGCCACATCAGAGGACTGCCATGATACTAGCATCAAAACCATTTCTGAAATAATTAGCTGAAGCTCATTGAATCCTTACAGACAACATTGAATCCTTACGGGCTACTGCAGTGAAGACAGGCAACAGTTGCTCCCTCTGTCATGGCATTAGCAAAATAAGGGTTAGATGGACTGCTGAGATTACTGAGCAAATCCATTGACACTTTCTTCCTAACTTAAACCACAGGCTCAAATGTCTCCTAATCCAGAAGTCTCTAATTTTAATTTAAGGTATCTATACCTAAATCTTTCATACTATTTCCCTTGCTTCAGTCGCCACAAAATGAGCATGAGACATGTCTTAAAAGGATTATGGGGCAGATTTACGGAGCTTTTGGTGTTTAAATTTCTAACTGAAATGGAATTGTTTCACTGTTTTTCACTTCCTTAATCACTGCATGTGGCAACCCTCTTTCTTTGCTCTCTAAATAATTACTACAAACTGCAGCCACAGAGTCCTTGTTGACATGGGTCAGAAAACCTCTTGGATCAGTCTTGCAATTGTCTGATATTTCTAAAATGCTACATTTTAAATTTCAATTTACAGTTAAGTGGTTCATATTGCGATTGCCATTTTCCCCACCTGACATTGCTGGTACTCTAGACATTTTTTTCCCCCATTTTCTGAATATATTTTTATTTATATCTGTGACCCTATTGTGCTGGTGCTCAGGATTAATTGCAGAATTCAGCACACTGATAAGGGAATAAACACAGTGTAGATTAAATAACGCTGTCTTCTTGGCTAATGCCATTTTAGAGAGCACTTCACTGAGGCTACATGTTGACAGAAATGCAGGCAGTTAAGGGTATCTCAGTCCTTCTGGGGAAGAAAAAGCATGGCTCACCACTGAGGACTCAATATATTAACTCTTTTAGTCACTTGAAACGATTTGCCCAAAATGCAGCCCAAATGGGTAGTAGTACCATTTAGATGTCAGTTTTTCTCCTCTGAAGAATGGCTTAGGTTACATGAACAGATTATTTTTATCACATGAAATTATATATAGCTGTTGTATTAGACAGCTATGGTTTTCACTTAACTAACCTGCCTATTTCTGTGGCCAGAAAGATAGGCTAAGCTCTTATTTTCTTAATTTAGTTTTGTTTCAGTGATTTTTTACAATAAGAGAGATCCTCCTTACTCAGTATGAAAGCAGATGTCCCAGTTTGAAAGAGCACTCCTTGTTCAACCTTTATGATTTTCATCCTTTATCAGCTGCTTTATTCATAGATACTGAAAATAGATTGAAACAAAAAGGCACTATTTACACAATGAATGTGTAAAAGGATGTGTGTTTATGTGTTTTCCATCCCATAGCTCTTGCTTTGTGAAATTGCCACTTGTCAGATGGCTGACATGCTCAATGAGATGAAATTTGGCATCAGCGGACTTCACAATTTGTTGATAGATAAAGTTATTTCCATTTCATTATCTGCTCTGAGAGCCAGGGCAATCCAGCTGAGTCATTCTTTCTGTACACCAAGGACGTGTTCTGGTGAGATCTGGTAAGCATACACGCTAACAAAATCACATGCTCTTTTGAGTATGTTTCAGAAATGAAAATCACCTAGGAAGTGTGCATGCCCTTCTTTCATTTTAGCATTGGAGTTTTGGAGTAGGAGTGGCAGAAGTGTGTAACACCTTTCCTTCTGCTGCATTAATACAAACCTGGCAGTTGTCTGACTCAACAGTTCTTAGGTCCAGATAGATCAGAGTATGAAGTCTGAGAAAATTTTGATTTATTGATGAAACTTCTGTCGGTATTGTATTATATTCAGGGTAAATATTTATGGTTCGGCATTTTGGCTGCCTCTCACAATTCCATCCATCTCTGCTAATACAAGCCTTTTTAATATCTTGTCTTCAAAACTTCGGGGTTTCAAAGTCATCTTTGTGCAATTTGTAATGGGGTAAATCTTCTAAAAGGTGGACAAACAGGAACATCTTTTGTTAAAGGGTGATCTCACAGTTATTTGTTGTATGTTCTCACAGAAAAGGTTGTACAGAAATTGTCTCAACTGTGGGACAAGTTCAGTCTTTTGAAGTAGCTGTTAAATACTTAGATTTCTGAGAAATGGGGATAAGATGTTGTTTCCCTTATCCACCTCCCCTTTCTGACCCTAGTCACCCGAAGTGTGAGCATGAAATAATCATCATGTCATTTAACATTGTAATAGCCACCGGCTGGCAGCAAAACCGATCCCTGCAACACCAGGACCTACTTCCAGGGGCAGTCCTCAGCAGGAGATTACTGTCTTTACAAAAGAGCTGACTATGTAAAGTTTCTGTAGATTCATCACTAAAACCCTCCTAAGACATTACGATTTGATAATACGAAGCAGGCTCTAGTGTTGACTCGAGACCCAGCTCTTACATCTCAGCATCAGTATTTACAGCCAGTGCTGCCTCAGGAAATGCTCCATCAGCGCTGACCGTCCTGAGCTTGGACTTTATTGTTTTTGTCCTCTGTCAGAGGTAGAGTTCAAAGGTATTGAGAACAGCATCAGATGAAAAGATGTAGCGCAAACACTGTTGTTCAGTACCGCATCACCTCTGCTCTTATCACAGGTATCAGGATGGTAAGGGCCAGGTAAAACAGGCACGTCTTTGTTGCTGATGTACTGCATCCTATTAAATCCATGCTGGTCTTCTCACTTTAAGAGCATGAGTGAAGTTTTCCTTTTCGGTGTCTTCCCTTATGCAGGCAGGAGGAGACCACTGCAAAGAGTCAGACTGCAGAGCGGAGCCACAGTATGGACTCTCACCACCGGGATTCCTGGCAGGCTTTGGTGTCTGCTTCACTAGCCATGGTCCACCGTGGGTTTCTGACAGTGAGGTGTTAGGGACTGTGACTTGGGGCCAGCTGATCTCATTCTGCTTTGGTTCGCTGCCTGTCTTCAAGTTCGGATGTGGTCGTTTACAAGCAGAAGGCCTGGTGAAGGCTGAAGGAACCATCACAGTTCAGGGAAGCAGCTTCTGCTTTCCCTCGCTCCTCAGGGGTGGCACAGGGGTTGCTCTGGGCACCCTCCTGTGCAGGGCTTCAATCACTTCAATTCTTCTGCGGCCCCTCTGTAGATCGATAGGGTGTCTGCAGGGGGTTGTAGGCTTCTCAGGGAGAAAGCACTAGAAGCCACTATTCAAAACGTGGCGGTCCAGTATGTGCCCTTCCTCTCGGACCTAAACTGCTGCAGGCTGCCTCTTGCAATTTCCTCTCCTCTGGAAGGAATCTCCAGCCGGAGACATTCACGCCATCTTAGTGTCTCTCTCTAACCCTCTCCATTCCTGTGCTCTCTTGCCTTTCCTTGCTGTCCTATCTTCCCCTAAACTACCCACTACTGTCGTACCATATCCGTAGGTCTGTTGCTTCCCTTCTTGTTTCAGTTCCATCTTTTCCAGTTCCTTCATCTTTTCTGTTCTCACACATCATGAAATAAAGCCTGTGTCTTGTACCCTAAACAGATGACGATTCATCCTCGGAGGAAAAAAAAAAAAAAGTTTCAAAACACATTTTCTGTGTAAAAGCAGCCTTGCTATCCTCACTTTTTACATGCTTACATAATTTCAAGCAAATCAGCATTGCTCATTATTGTGGCATGTTGGGAGTCCAGAGGTAACACTATGACAACATTGCAATCAAGTCATTCTAATTTCCCTCTATTTCTGTACAGCAGCCTATAGGCTGAATTTTTGTTTCGGTGTGCTGTCACCTGCAGCATGTTTCTTGGGGTTCCTTTATCTCCGGTTACGTCTACATGATGAAATGTGCTGTTACATATAAATTCCATACTGATATCAGGATAATACTTCATATCTCTGAGGTTGCTTGTCCTGAGATGAGTCCAACTTTGGCACCTGGTGTCCTTTTATGCTGCGCAACTGACTTAAAATCCTTGCCTAAAGAAAACAGCCCCTCAGAATCTATTACTGCAGTACAAAATGTGAATGTCAAATTAACAGAGGAGCAGTAACAGCAGGTAAAACATACATGGAGGGGGAAATGGAAAGGTGAAACAGTCAAGACCAGGAAAGCAAGAACAATTAGTAGCAACATCAAAGACGGAAAGAAGGTAGTGATCAGTTTTTAACGCTCAGCCTGTGGCAAACACACCAACTGCACAGGCAACCAGGTGTTCCCTCATCCACCACAGGAAGCAGTTAATGAAACTCATTAGAAAACAACAGTGACTTATGTTAGCATTTGTAGGAGCAGAACAAAGACAGACTTCCAGCATCTGAACCTACAGTGCAAAAGAACATCAGTAAATATTGTGTCTGTAGTATGGGCCAGGAAACAAATTCACCCACACCCTCACAACAGACCGATAACCCACTCACCCTACTCGTGCCTTACTGGCATGGCAGCGCCGGCGTGCTCGGCACAGTTGGAAGTGCCAAGAGCCACATTGTTCAGGGATCTGCCGGTACCAGCTCATGAGCATAAGCAGTTGTGTAGATGTAGCCTTGAAAAAGAGGTAGTTGGCTTGTTGTAACAGCCCGTGTAAAATAATGCGTATGGAACAGAAGGAGGTATGGGTTTGCGTTTGGGTGTTTTTGTGCTACATGCAGTTTACATAGGTCTCAATAAAGTAAGATTTTTGTGACTTCTATGATAACACAGGGTAGAGAGTTGCCTCCATTTTTTTCCATTCTGGCCTTATAAATGGAGAAATGCATTTTCTGAGTACAACGTGAGAGGAGAGAGTAGTGCACATTTGTGGACACAGAAAGAGAAAGCAGAAGCAAAAGGGCGTACTTTCTGTTTTATGGCAGAGGAGTTTTTGCCAGATGAAAAAAGTTGTCATAAAATTTGGATCTTTTTGACTTACTTCTTAATTGACTTCTGAAGCAGTGCTAAACACATTCTGAACTGGCTCGTCTCAGAAACCAGATAGCCATTTTCATATGTGGACAGAAAAGACACAAGATTTAAGCCAGTCAAAGGTCGGGAAAAAAAGGGAATTCTACTTTGCACACGAAGAGGAAACCTGTTTTGTGCTACTAGTTAAGTTCATAGAACAACAAAATAGCATAATAGATCTACTGATGCCTTTTCTATTAGATCCATATATCTGTGAGTAATTTTATATGCTTTATAGTCAGAAGCTGGTAGGCTTTTTAAAGAATTATTATACTTTTTTCAACAGTCTAATTTAGGTCTATCCAAAGAGATTTGTCTAATTTTTTGATCTCTGATAATGCATTCAGCTTCCCTGTGAGTCATGTTTGTGTGATGTCTATAACCATCTGATTTTATTTCCTAGAAATAAAAAGGGAACATATTAGTTTAATACTATCAATAGCAGCTTTAGGCTGTGCTAGGCACAGAGAGTGACTAGGAACGCTTGATATTCACAGTTGGTCTTTAAAGGTATAAAATACTTCCAAAAAATTAGGATTTAATCATGCAAAATATGTTCTTAATTTACTTGGCTTTTTTTTTCTGTAAACAAAGCACACACTCCATTTTAAATGTAGTTACTCTTTGCAAAATGGAAGACTGATAATGAAAACACAAATTAAAAAATAACAACTATTTATGCCAGAATTCCAAATGGAAACATGGCAGTTGCTTCTGAGTCGGAGCTTGCTGTCTCTGTTGCTGCATGCAGTGACGACTCCTGCATGCAAGTTTCTTCTTGGGGCCACATTCAGAAATGTATCTAATCCCATCCAGAGGCCCAGTCCCAGGTACTGTTCTCCTGTGGTTCCACAGTCTGATTTTTTAATATATAGCAAACTTCAGTTACAGTGAAGTACTGTGTGACTTCTGCCACTCCTAGTATTGCGTACCACCTGCAGAGTTTCACAAAATTAACATCATCACCATCGGCAAATCATGCCACTTGTGGAAAGAAGTGATTTATATTCTTCATGTAATTCACATCATGTCTACCTTAGGCCACTGACAAGGTTTTGTTGGCAGAGGCTTCTCATGGAGGTGTATCAAGTGCCAGCAGAAATTTTACTGCCAAAAGAGCTCCAGATCATCCTTAGATATCCCTAGATGGAAGGCTAGAGGATATTATTTTTCCTCTTTGTGTCCCCCGTGGTACAGAAATGTAATTTAGTTATTATCCTTGCTGCCCATCTTGTTCCTGTGTTCTTTCTATCTATTGCTCCTATAAAGCACATCATCCTAATGGCCAATGATAAATTATCTCTTTCAGAGACTATCTGATTTTGTTATCTGCAGAGTTTAGCAAGCGATTTCATAAAATATGATTAATATTCTACAAAAGTTGTTTAATCTTGGGGTCATTTAGAAATTTGCAGTAGTAGGTTATCCTGTGTTTAATCTAAATGTAGTATAGCTTTTTCTATTAAAAAAAAAAAAAAGACAAAGGCAAGTTCTGTATTCTGAGCTTAAATATGTATAAAAGTATTCTTGCTCAGTGCATGTCTTTAGGTCTTGTTCTCTAGCATCTTCAGTAATTTCTCTCATTAGTAATGGAACTCCAGAATTTTTCCTACTGTCAAACATTACCCAGTATTGCTTATGAAAGAAGATCTGGCTGTATTACATTTCATACAAACATCTGGAGTAATGCAGTGTGTGATATGGTATAGAAAGTAAAACAGGCACTATCTGAGTAAATAACGCTGAAGTTACCCTATTATGTCAGGATTGCTTAGGCTTTGCTATGTTACATTACTCCATGAATCTACCAGTATTTCATATTTGCAACACGTTTCCTAACTCCTAGAAGACTTTTACGTTAACTCACTGGAAATCTATTTTCTTTATAATATATTGCCTACAAATTTTTGCCATAAAAGTTATCTATCGCTAAAGAAATTGTTCCCCGTTAAATACTTGCCTTACTAAGCTCAGCTACTGAAGAACGACTTATTTCTCTCTGGTTTTCTTCCTGTCCCTCACAGGTGCACACGTAGCAAATTTTAACCACTGGGCAATATTTTGCAAGAGCCAAAGTTTTGAAACATGTTTCTATCAAACACTAAGAGGACATCACATTTGCCACTCTGTAGTCTTAGTTTAATCGCACAGAGATTCCTCTTATTTGGAGGCATTTCATTAGCATTACATGCAGTAGTTGGAAATCTGGTAGTGTCAGGTGTTCTCTCTGAACTAGACATTGATGCTATCCCCCTGCCCCCAACCCTGAGATTTCAATATGATCATCAAAAAAAAGTATCTTTCATTAATCAAAAAAGAACCATTTTCTCTTGGGGTAGTATGCAGGTTTTATGTTTTTCTATGTACTTCAGATCTTACATTTTTCTGCTACTTTTAGTGGACATTTGTGGTGCTTTGCTATCCCTTGGAGTAGCGATTTATTATTTCAAATCCTAGCCAACACCTCCGTTTTTCTCTTACAATAATGGTAGAATTTTTATCCTGTGTAAAAAGCATAAGGTAATCAGCAGGTAATGAAACTATTTTCTATTCGCAGTTCACTTACTCTTGAAATAAAGAGTTCTTCACCTTTATTCCAATAGTAATTAGGTCAGAAAGAGAGTTAGAAGGGATATCCTTGTATTGTTCCCTTACATAATGGTATCAGCCTAGTTTTTGCATCATTTCTCCAGATATATATCATTTATAGAATTCTTGGATGAAAATGAACTTATTCTACATTTTTGAATGCATTCCACCAAATCCTATTTTCCAGTACCTAAGAATAGGTTCTGTAGCAACACTAAAGCCCTTTTCTGTAATTGTAGGTAGAACATAGCCCTCTTAATGCTGGTAGAGCATGGTATTGCATATAAATTACTTTCATTTTTTGTAACACAAGTTTGTTTTCAGTGTACTTGTTTAAGAGTTCCTGCCTCTGATCTAAAGAGATGTGTTTGTTTCATAACAAGGGAGCTGTTTGTGATTTAGCATATAAAGTATTATAATTTGTTTCTTCATTTTAAGCATGCGCTTGCTCGCTCCCTCCTTTTTTTCCAATGTTCTGCATTACCAGGCAATGAAATACCTGTGTTATATTGCAACCTTGGCATTTTTTCTCCTAATATAAAGGTACTGATACCTTTAATATTTAATATTTCTTAGAAGGTAGATCTTGAAATATTTTCCTAGTACTATTCTAGTCCTAGTTTTGGAAGGAGAATGGGGACAACGCTTATTACTATTGTTATAGCTACTTGTTATCCTCTGTTTGAGATCTCACTAACAGTTGGCGTGAAAGTTGCTCTTTTCCTACAGAATCTGTTTGACCAGTTGTAGGTGACAGGATTTGTTTTCATCTTCAGATTTTAAGTTTTGCCTTGGTTTAATGTCTACTTTTTCTGCCTGTAATTAAGAAAACATCTTTTTATGATAGGCACAAAGGTCTCTCATCCAGTTCCCAGGATTTTCCCCCACAATTGCCCCCTGCCTCCGCTTGCACTTCTTGCAACTTCTCCAGAGACTAGAAAATGGGGAAGAGGGAAGAGACATTTGTACTTCAGTGGCAAGGTGGCTGCTCCTTGCCACCCCCTGAGGAACCTGCAGGGCTTCCCTTCCCCTCACTCGGTTCTGCTGCTTTCCAAAACCATCCTAAATCATCTCAGCTGCCTCAAAGAATTTTTCAGATGACCTCAAAAATATGCCATACTGGAATGGAGGGGTTTAAAACAGACAAACTGGTGGTTCTTGCTGTTAACGATTAGGAGTGAACATTTACTCCTGGTCCCAGCCAGGTATGCAGTTTAATTCTGGGAGCAGGACTTGGAAAACAGGATACACCAGTGAGATGCCAAAGGATTTAGTATCCCTAGGAACAGGTCCATCCACCTTGTCTTTAACTATCATCCCCTCTTCCGTACTGTCAAATGCTGTGGAAAGACCCTGGCAGGTTACTATCAAGAGCTATCCCTGGTTTTATTGCTCTTTCAGACTAGTTGTAGGATTCCCCCACCATCCCAAATACAGTTGAACACTCAGAAATTGAGTGCTCACTCTACAGATACCTGACCCGATCTTTTATTTTATTACATCTTTTAAAATAATCCATTGCTTTGTAAAACTGGGCAAAAAATACAACTAGGAGCAGTTAGCAACTACTTACCATGAGTATACACACATAAATGAACAAACAAAAAAAGGAGATTGTAGGGTAGAAATCAATATTTCACGCTCAAACTAAATGACCTGAGAGGCAGAAGAAAGAGTAAGCGATGACTTTTTGGTATTTGAAATCCTTAATTAGGCATATACTAACAGTTAGGAGATGGTTCCTCTCTCTGGGATGTGAGGCACCTCAACCTATTAACTCTCTAAATGAATGTTTAAAGGACATTAAAGGAGTTTTGCTAGTGCTTTCTTTCAACTGTTACCCAAATGAGCAAACCAGGTTGAAGAATGTGTGAAGTGATTAATTACACTAATTAAAACCACTTTATTTACACTTACTCTATAATTTATCATTACTACTTCTGTCAGTTGATCGAAGGTGAGTGAAGTGTTGTTTATAATTGGTATGGGAGCTAATTAAATGTTCGTTTGAGCACATTTTGGTCTATTTCCTTTGTCAATTAGAACTGGCATCGCAATAGATGACTGACCAAATGCAAATGTATAACACAATAGTTGTGCTCCACTTTACTACTTCCTTGGCGAAGAAAATGTGCCCTGGTAAGCCAACTGACTTTAAATCTTAAGGAGATTAAAAAAAACCTTCTCCTTTCACTTGCATGATATTTTCCTTGGGAACTTCACATGAAAAACTAAGTAACAAGCATGCAATTATCTCATGGGGGCTGACTAGGTATATGTTTCTGTAGTTTGTAGTGTAATTATTTTAGCCGATTCAGAAGTAATTATTGCATAGATTTAGAATACTGAATTAATCATGCCCTTATCTTGTAATAATATAGTACTGTATGTAACTTGTCATTATACAGTAATTATTTTATAATTGAACAACTAGCAGATAACGTATTATTGAATACTTGTTTCACGATAGATTCTGCTCTATAATGTATTAGTCTCATTTCATAATTCAGCCTTTTTGTTTTGAAGATTGACCATACTATTGCTATAATATCATGTTGAATTGTTATGTACTGTGAAGCTACAATTTGTGAAGTATTCTATGAGATACTGCAGTCTAAGGATTAGGAAACTGGAGTAACTTCTCAGATGTTTGACTGGCAGACACTAGGGATAGGCTGTCATTGATATCCCTACAGGAAACAATTTTTTTGGTTTCTTTTTGTGAGTTCCTCCTTTACAAGAATCCCATGTTCATCTGGCTATTTAGCTTTGTGACCCAGCAATGGCACTACAATATAAGATTAAAAAAACCAGAAGTTCTCTGAGTTTACAATGCAGTTAATCCATAGATTCCTACTACTTTAACTGGCTGTCCTGTATGCAAAAATACATCATCGCGAATACTGATTGTACTTAATTCTTATCAGACTTTACATCATGTGTTTGTTTTTAAATCCTCACTGTAGTAGTGTGATGCAGTATTATGACAAATAGCAAAATGTAATAGGATGTGCTTCTTCGCCCCCCATCTCTAATCAGTGTAAGGGTACTAGACCAGTCTCTCAGCAGTTAGCGTGATTTCTCAGCACTTAGAAAACTGCTTAACTTCTGACACTGGTAAGCTCCTTCGAGCCCAAGCTCCTCGTGGGTTTCTTATGTGAGATACTCTTCTGCTTATGACTATGGGGTACGATTCGGGTGAGCTCTGCTACTGCGTGGTCACCAGTCGAGGCTCTGCCCTCTGGGGGAAGGGAAGAAAACATCTCATGACTCACCAGCTCTGATTCCCAACCAAGTTTCCTGGCTATTCCATCACTGATGGTGCTGATGCATATTTTTTGTAATCTCACTGAAGCTCCCGTAGGCTTTAATGACTGTTCATTGAATTAATATTCAGTACTGTGCTGATTCACTTTGGTCTTTGTTTCTTGCTGGTTTGTTGGGGTTTTTTTTTTGAAATCTAATCCTTTCTCTGCGTAATTGTGCTGCCCGGCCCAGGACTGTGGATAGTGGTGGGCAGCTGAGCACCCAGCATCTCTTGGGGTTTGCTTCCAAGCGAGTGAGGAAAGGAAAGCTACGTGCTGTACTCTTGGAGTTTGGCAATGCCAGGGAGCATTGACTCCCCTCCTGTCACAGGAAAACTAGCAGAAAGAAACATGCTTTTAAATTTTGGAGCAGTGGTGCTGACATAGTTGGTCTCCTAAACATTTCTAATAATACAGCTACTCTTTTACCAGCATCCTTTATGTTAAAAATTGGTTTTATACTGTATGTTCAATTGGTACATTTTCTGTGTTAGCACATGTCCTGGTTTCAGCTGGGATAGAGTTAATTTTCTTTCTAGGGGCTGCTGTGTTTCAGATTGGATCTGAAAGGAATGTCAATAATGCATATTGTTTTAGTTGTGGCTAGGTGATGTGTATACCATTCAAGGACTGTTTTCAGCTTCCCATAGAAGCTGAGAAGGAGCATAGACAGAACAGTGGAATAGCAAATGAAATATTCCATACCATAGACCTCATGCTTAGTATATAAATGGGGGTTGGCTGGAGGGTGGGAATTTGTAATTATTGCTCAGCAAGGTGCCAATTCATCAATTTACCGGCTGGTGAGAGTGACTTGTGTCTTTATTGTTATTATTGCCATTTTCCTTTTCTGATACTGTTCTATTAAACTGTCTTTATCTCAACCCACAAGGGTTCCCCCCCGGCCCCCTTCCTTTCCCCTCCTTTTCCCTCCTTTTCTTCCTCTTCTCCCTACCCACCTTGGGGGGAAGAGGGAGAACTGCACAAGTGGCTGCGTGGTCCTAGCTGCTGGCTGGGGTTAAACCACAACAGCACACACCACGTTAATACACTTAGAATATCTTAAAAACTGATTTGATTGCTACTGAAATCAGCAAGCATATTCCAATGGATTGGAATATAGTAGCCTTAGCCTTTGGCAGTTTCTGAGCATACAAAAATGGACATTTTGGACCTTTCTTCAGTGTGTAAGTTGTATTGTTCTGATGAAAGTAGGTATAAAGTCAGTTGCACAAGTGAATATAAATTTTTTATGCTGAGGAACAGGATATTATTTAAAAGCAAAATACACTTTTTTTCATGCAATGGAAAACTTCTTTTATCTTGTTTCAAGTATGCTGCAAAGTGTGGTTTGAAAAAAAGGAAATCTAAGGGAAGACCTACATAGAGAAATATACTAAAATAATTATACCAGTGGAATTTTATTGTTGTATTACCATTCTTTTTTTTTTTTTTTTTACTTACTGGTCTGTAATATCTTGTCACTTCTTGCATAAGAAGTAATTAGAAGTTTATGTGTATTTGTTCTATGCTTGTTTGCTTAAGCAAGCACTGGTAGAGGTAGAACAGTACATGCAGGTCCTGAGAAGTATCCTAGTATTCTGCTGTTCTGGAACAGCCATATAAAGTATTTCTGCATGCAAGCACTCGCTGTTCAAGAATAATTTATTTTAAAAAAATAATTCAAAATAAAAGTTTTAGGTTGTGATTTTTTTTTTTTTTTTTGCTTTGTTGGTTTGGGTTGTTTTTTGGTTTTTTTTTTACTCTGAATACTGGAAGAAGGAAGAGGAGGTCTGAAGAGAGCAGAAACAACAGGCAAAAGATTTTATTTCCAGAGAAAATATTGCTCTTGAAAATAAAAGGACAAATGTTTTTATAATTTCATTTTTTTCTGCATTTTTGAGCCAGCCGTGGATGATAATAGTAACCTAGAGTCTTTGTGTAACTTTGGTTTCCCGTAATCAACTGTCACTGTGATGTCCTTGAATTAATAATAATCTCATCGTTTAAGGCCACTCACTTCCTTGGTTTGGTTTTTAAATAGCTACACTGCACCTCATTGCAGCATTGCACATTGTATTGTTATTCATAAAGAAAAACAGCAGCCCATGAAGAAGTACTGCCAGTGCAATACCTTATGCCTCAGAGGTGAGGGGCACAGGAATAGCCCCAGCTCTGCGTGGTGGGGGGCTCATTCCGCAACCTTTGCCTTGCACTTTGGCCAACTGCCTGACATCCCCCTTCCCGGAAGGAAGCAGGTAGATGCTGTGGAAGCCCTCCTTCTACTATGGCTTGTGATGGAGTCTGTAACTCACCATTTTACATTTATGGCCATATTCAACGTACTGAACGCCATGAATCAGCCTGTTCAGTGTAATGCCAGGCTATACTTACTTTGTTGAATGCAATATGGCCGGAAGGCAGCAAGTGTGGGCTTCAGTGCTGCTCTCTGTAGTGATGGGACTCAGGGCAGGGCCAAGTCCTGCAGTGTATCTGTTCCTCTTCCCTGTTTCACTTGAAGTAAGTGTGCCAGGTACTCTCAGGTGCTCCAAAACTCTTGATCTACTAGGTTTTTGAAAGAGAAAAATAATACATATAATAACATAACTGCGAGTAAGAGGGGTGGATAATGTAAACTGATTAAACAGGCTTCACAAGAAGCCTGTCCCCTCCCCTCACTGTCTGAATGGGTGACTCCTTTCCTCTAACTCTGCCGTGCCTGCCAGCACCTGGGTCTCCAGACTGCAAAGGAAACTCCTGTTTCCTTTCTCTGATTCCTAGGAAAGTCCTCCGCTCTCCATCACCTCTGAGGTTTCGTTGTGTGTTGGCTGCCTGATGCAGGCATGTCCTTCATCCTCCTCTGTTCTCTTCTTGCCCGGTCTTCTCTGTGCTCCAGCAGCTTTCCCCAGCTTAAGTGCACTTTGTCTGTGTTCCAAGGAAGATGCGCACTTTCTCCCTCTTCTTTGAGCTCCTTACTGAGCCGGGTTACAGCAGCCAAAGTGAGGAAGATGGGGAGCCTTGCACACTGCTTTTCTTGAGGTTAAGAGGAAGAGGACGGTATTGTCTGCAGTACATGTTTGCCAAACTGGAGACAAATTTAAGTTACTTACTATAACCTGCTTCATCTTTTGAAGTTAGTCCGCAGTGGCATCTCTTGCAGTACGATGGCTCTTAGTTTCCTGAATTTGCACTCATATCTGTACTATTTTACTGATGATGATGATGATACAGGAGGGAAGTGGCACTGACTGAATCAGTAAAAATTTGGTACTATCCACTACAGATAATCCAACACTAATATTTGTTCACAAGGCAAATAGATTATTTTTATGTGGTGGTGAAAAACCATAGAGGAAAACAGGTAGTTATACTTTCCCCATACCCCCCAAATAGAAACAAAGTGTAGTACGAATTTTTAAAGCAATACTACAAATCCCTGGTATCTGCTGAAGTAAACCTTATGAAGCTGGAAGTGTTTGTTTTCAAGCTTATTTTAAATTGAAGATTGGTAGTTAATTATGTAGCATTTAAGGGAACAAATAAGACTGGATTGTTCCGGGAGTTAACTAGTGATTTCCAGTGTCTAAGTGAAAATAGAGAATTTGCAGCTGCCTTAACTCCTCTGAAAACAAATGAAAAATAGTTGCATGAACACAACAGAGTTTAAATTTTTGCCAGGAAGAAACAGTATGTTGTCAAGAGCCATCAGTGTATAGAAGTATGCAAACAAACCACTTTCTTCTCTTCTGGATGAGCTGTGGGCTCTTCAGAAGGTTTGGGTTTGCTTTCAGATTTAAATCTCAAGAATGTTAATCATAAAAGCGATCCACCTTTTTCCTGTCAGACAAGACGGGACTGCTTGTAGTCCCTAAAACCGGAAAAAGGAACTTGTGTTTTTTCAAGATCACACTGATTGATCTCAAATGTATCTTGTAGTTTGTACGCTTGGTTTAGTCTTAGTTATTTACAGGTGAGCACCCACAACTCTATTCTATGTTTGCTTGAGAAATGTGGGCTTATTTTAAATTTAAATATCTATCTGGCTGTCTCTCTCAAATGACTTTGTAATTACTTTACTGAAATGTATGTATGTTTTAATTGTTCATTACTGCTTGTTAAGGTACAAAATAAAAACTGCTATACAGTAGCTAGTGAACTTAAAACCACGTGCTCCAAACTTCTTACTAAAAATTTTTTTCTACAGTTTGGATAAGTTTCTTAAAGTGGTTAGGCTCCATGGTGCAGGAAACCCATGTGTGTGATTCTGGCTGGCTATGTAAATCCCCTAGTGAGCCATAGTAATATGAAACGAGCACTTGAAAGCCAGATGCAATGAAAATTTAAACATATTGAGTTCATAGCATGTGATAGTTTAATCATTATTTAAGCTTTAGAAATGTCACAGCATAATTACTTTCAGAATGAGTACAAACACTTTCATGCACAAAAATGGCTGCAACTTTTGCCCCTCCTGGGAAAGTTACACTTCTGTGAATTTTCTGAACTTAATCATGTCACTTGATTGATCACAGGCAAATTCTCAGTGAAAATTCAAAATCCAAAAGATTAAAATAAAGCCTACAGATACATTTTAAAACTACGCCTGTATTTTCTTTGTGCTCTTTAAAAAAAATCTGTGGAAATATTTCTGTCATTAAAGAACACATTTGCAACAAAAACAGTTAAATGGAAAATGCTTAGTAAACCCTATTTGCAGAGTCAGGGAATAGAAAGCTACAAAATGTTGCATTTATAAGAACCCATGCAAGATCACTTTCAGCTCTCCTATGCAAGTGATACATTTTTAATAACCTCACAGCATACATAGAGCCCTGCCTCCTTCTGTGCTTGTAAGGAAAATACAAGTACCAGAACTTACTTTCTAAATTTGTCCTATATCTGGAATATTCTGATGACTGCAGTTGACTTGTGTTGATATGTAAAATAGTGTCATAATCCCAGTCTACACTTCAGGTGCAAACACTTCCACTTTACATAGCCTACTACATTTTGTTTATAATATGAGCGGTTCAGGCTGGATTTTGGAAAATGTCAGTTATAATGGTTCTGCCATTTCTGACAAACAGGCTCGGGGAAATTTGTTCATTTAGGGGTGCGGTTATTTGCATGTTTTCTCAGTAGAAATCTTTTTGGAGCAGCTGTACATCCTCGTAACAAAGGCTTAAAGGACGTAAAATTTGGCCTTTGTATCAGGAATGTACTGGGAGTTATTTCTGGTAAAATTAATTGGAATTTTGCCATTGTGAGTCTTTTTAAAACTGAAATTCTCATGTTCTGTAGGAGCAAAATCAACATAATCATTTCACATCCCTTGAGGTTTGTGTCACCTTCTATGCTCTCATGAGCTTGTTAGTGCTAATCAGAAGATGAACCTGTCATCCCTGTGAAGCCTCTGAATATGCTATAGATGATAGCTGTTGGGTTGAAGGTAGACCTCTTCGTAACTCATGCAGTGGCCAAGGCATAGCTCTCTTCTTTTCTCTCCTCTTGTATTTCATTTGCCAGGCCCAGACACCATGGAAGAGTAAGCTAGGTTATTGAAAATTAGAAGGGACCAGAACCAGTGAAGGCATAGGGAAGGATTAGGTGGGTATTCTTTCATGTAGCTTTTTGTGTATGGAGACAGAATGAGTTCACCATTAAAAGTGGTTGTGGGAGGTCATGTCTAAACCACATGACAGCGCAGTGTAGCAAGAGCCTTTCCCTGTCTGATACGTGCTCTTGGGGCAAAAATTGGGGAATTTGCTATGTGTACATGATAAGCTAAATCACTTATACTTGAACCTAATGAATACTGGAACATGTGTTAGTTTTGCAAAACGACTAAGTAACTGCAGAAAGTGTCGCTCTTCATGCTCCTGACATGCCCTTCAGTTTGGCAGCCCCAATTTAAGCTCGCTGCCTGCGCTTGGCTCTTCTGCTGTGCAGTGCTGTGATGGGGAAGATAAGATAGGCTGGCAAAAAGAGTCATCAGAGATTCACTGAGATCAGGGTGAGTCCTACATGATGAGAGGAGCTATTAATATTTTAAAGGCTGCCATCCATCCCTACAGGCACCGAAGTATTACATCACTGTGTGTACATGACAGAGTGGCAGTAATCAATAGATCTGATGCGCTGGGGGCCCAGGGAGGGACAAGTTAGCATTTCCCATGCAGAATGACTGGATATAATTAAGTGAAATAAACAAGGCTTGTCCTTAGGAAAAAAGAAAACTCATCAACTATTCTGAGCTGAAAATCAAGACTTCTTTATCAAATAGTACAGTTGGGTTTCTTCAGGCTTATAATTTCTTCACCGGTCAAAACCACATGTTTTTTGCAAAGAAAGCAATGTGGTCTGTAGCTTGAACACAATAATAATGATGACTGAATGGTAAGGAAACAATCTAATGTATGTGATTTTTATTACTGAAAAGCCAAACTGTGAAAAGCTGAAGCCGCATACATCTGTTAATTTTGAGGCTCGCTCTACAGATAATACAGGTATGCTCTTTCACTGAGACTTCTGACTGCTCCCAAATCCTGTCCCCGCAGGGCCCAGCCTCCTCTCCCAGAGCACGCTCCAGCTCAATTCCAAACCTGAAGGGTCCTTCCAGTACTCGGCCAGCTACCACAGCAACCAGACCCTCGCCCTGGGCGAAACAGCGGCTGCCCAGCTCCCAGCCCGCAGCGGTCAGGCCAGAGGTGCCATCCAGAGCTACAGCCAGGTAGGTGTCCTAAGCAGCCTGGATCTCTTGCACCCAAAATCGTGCAGGGTATCTCCCAGGAAACAGGGCTGTTTGGTGCCCGCCGGCACGTGAATGTCTGCCTTTACTTTCTGCCTTGTTCAACGCATCTGCAGCAGGGTGGAGTTACCACCTTGATTTTCACAAATCTAAAGGGGGTTGACTTGTATAGTAATAAAATAATCCTGATTAAAAAGGAGATTTACATGCCAGTTTTACTTACTCGCTTGCATATATATTTTGGTGATTGCATGTTTAGGCATTTAAGTTTAAAAATTTCTGTGGCTGTGCTGATTAGGAGCCCTAATTAAGGCCTAGGACCCCACTGCATTGGTATCAGGATATTACTGAAAGCAGTAAGAGCCAGCAAACAAAAACAAAGCCAGGCTGACACCAGATGCAAAACCTACTTGGGATACCATGCATCCCCTGGTGCTGTGGACTAATCCCAAGTGTAAGAATAATTTTTTGCCTTTTTTTCCCCCCATATCGTAAGACAAGCGACTTATCAGACAGCTGCCTGTACGTTTCAAACATTTTGAAAGATTGTTTCAGATACTCATGAAAACTTTATAAATCGCTCTTCCTGTCTAAACGATCCCTCCTGTCTCTGACACGTAACCCTCTCACCTTTTGCGCTTTTCACTGCGACATCAAAGCCTCTCACTGGGAAGTTAAGCTTCAGTTTAGACAAAAATTTCTAGAAGCGTTCATGCTTCTGTACATAAACAAAGTCTGACTGGGTTTTGTTGGTCAGCTCAGGTTATTTTCTCTCTTTAGATCTTAACCACCCCAGCAAAGCAGACCATCTCAGTGTGACACTGGGACACATTGTAATTCAGGATTCTGTAGAAGTGAGTAGTATTTGAATTTCAAAGCCTTAAATTGCTAAGAGATTTCCAGTATTATATAGTCATTGCACAGCTTGTGGGATACCGAGAGACATACAATATTCTATTCTCTCAATTTGCTCAGAAAAGCTCCCTATCCTCTAAGACTGAAAAATGAAATAAAGCACAGTTAAATTTCATTTCAAATTGAGTAGGTACTTTTTTTCTTCTTTGAAGGGTTTAAAATGAGCCTGCATAGTGGTAAGGCCTCAGAGTTTTTCTGTGTTTACCAAAGAGGACCTCCCTGATGTTCTTTGGGATTGGAGCCAGCAGGAGAGCAAGACTCCAGCTAGAAAGAAAAAGGAGGCTATAATATCCAGTTGTAGCCTGGGCAGATGTCATCAGGAGTTGTACTTTGGGAAAAGCATTGTACCCTGGGGGTTAGCCTGAAAAGGTGGGATGCATTCTTCAAGGCAGCTAGAAAAAGTAAGACCGTGGAAAAGGAACAGGTTATAAGAGCAACAGAAGACAATGAAGAAATGAGAGGGGAAGGAGAAAGAAACCTAAAAAAAAAAAATAAAGGGGGGCAGGAAGGGAAAATGTGCAATTGTCTAGGGCTTAGAAGTAGTGATATTCTTAATATAAATTTCATGATTCATTCATAGAAAGGGGTGAATTTATGGAGATGGGAAAAATGTAATGATCTAGATTTCTTTCATTGAAATTACACTGAACAGCCGTTGCTGGGATCTGAAAAGCTCTCATGAACCATCTACTTCGCAGAGAACTGGTTACCTTCAGAAAGGTAACTAGTAAGTTAGTATGGCAACTTTTCCTAGCCTTTCTCTTTTCGTGGTATGGGAGGGCAGAAAATAGGTTTTCTTTCTTCTGGTTCTTCCAGATTGTATGGTAGATGTTCCCGCAGGAAAATAACTCACGGAACGTAACTTCACACCATCATCCTGCAAAGGATGCTGTGCAACTTCAGGTCAATTAAAATATATCTTGAAAATACTAACAAACTGCCATATAAACTATGAATTAATACTATAAAAAGCATATAAAGGAGGTTTTAAAAGAGGTAAACAAGAAGAGGAAGAGTCAAAAGTTAAAATTAAAAAGTTCCGAATATGACCATTGCTGATCCCACAATTAAGGAGAAAAAAAGTCAATCCTTGGCATTGTTTTGCTATCCCTGTTATAATTGAAATAAGCCTCAGGAGTCAGAACTGCTCAGATTGTGATAATTTCCTTTGGTATTTGTGTTCAAGGAATATAGCTATCTCTGAACATGAATGATAGCCCAAAAGAGTGGAAAAAATATGTAAATAGTCCCAAGGCCAGCTGTGACAGCAAGAACAATTTCTGAAAATGCAATTGTATAAAAAAGAGAAACTAATTAGTCTTGGGACTTCCTGTATAGTGCTGCAAAGTGCAATCTACCATTTTTGTCAATTTGGAGGACTTCATTATAGATCATAGAGTTTTTCCACTGCTTTGAGTACTTTAGAACATGAAACTTTTATCTTCTAAATGCTACCGGAGTAGGATTTCTTAGCAACAACTGCTCCTCTGACAGGGAATTACGCTGTTTCCACACTGAAAACAACTTATCAAACTTGGTGTCCAGATCCTGATATATCCTGTATTAACTGATTAAGGTTATTTGTGAAGAGTCAGCAGTGGCTCCTACTACAAAAAGTAGCAGATTTTGCAGATGAGTTGCTCAAAAGTGAATCCTCTGCTTCGACAATGTAGTTTGTGAACAACTGATTGATTGGGTTTACTGTCATCTTGAGAATGGTCAGCTTACATTGTAAATATCGTAGGAATATAAAGCATAGGACGTACTACAAGTAGTGGTTTTCCACACGCTCTGCCATGTATTTGCAAGGGGAGGAGAAATGAAGTGAAACTAGTTTACATTTCTGGATGAGGACTTTTGTAGCTTCTGGTGATGCTGCGGTCTTTTCAGAACCTGAGGCAGCCGCAGAGGTAAATCCCTACTGCGTATTATCCTATGTTCCTGAGCCTTCTGGACTGAACGAGCTGGCACAGAATTTGAAAACCCTTAAAAACAAGAAGTAGATGGAAAATGAAGGTAATTAAAAAAAAAAAAAAAAAAAAAAAGCCTTGAAAAATCATTTAACAGTTAATTTTCTAACTTGTATCCTTTTTCCTAAAAACAAGTCATAAGTTTGTCATTCATCAGACCACCACACCTCACTAGCCCTATTTAGAATATTAGCAAATGAGTACAAGACTGTGTTCAGTTGTCAAGCAACAACTGTATACTGGACTTTGTCAGTTAGACTCGTAGCTCTTTGCGCCATCAGTCATCTGTGCCACAAGGCGACAGGCTGCTTGATAATCTACCCAGACAAAATCTAAAATAAGGACTTCACTTCTGGCAGCATGTGGCAGATGATGATGGGTTTAAACCTGGATTCTAAATATGAAAATGAGAATTTTTCTGTCATTAAAGGAAGCAGATGAAATCTTAAGACAGATTACTCTTACTACGACACTCACAGAGAAGGATTCACTAGTGTAGCTTATGGTAGTGAAGAACTGATCTGCATAATGCTGATCCTACAATATTGATCCTACAATAGGTAATGATTGCAGCTTTCATTGCTGCTTTACAACCAGAGATTGACCATCTCTGGATACTCTGAAAGGATCTCACACAACTCGGTTTGTAGTTGTAGAAGAGTACAATGGTATTACCTACCTTCATCTATACGTATGACCTTTTGAGATTATGATCAGGTCGGCTGACAGGTTTTCCTAATAGCATTGGGGTATATTTTGCAAACACATTATGGCGATGAGCTTGCGCTGGCCATGACCTTTGTGATAAAATCAGGAGAAACAGATTAAATAGGAAACACGTGAGACATCCAGAGGTATAGGCTGGGATCTGTTACCATATAAGTGCATTTGAATATAGGTAGCACCTTCCTAGTTATGTCAGGAACTTCTAAATGACAGCAAAGCAGCCCTGCAGAAGAACGACCCTTCCACAGGTGCTGCCCAAGAGTGTTGTTAGAGGTATTGGACCAGAGCAGAGTGATACCTCAAGTAAAGCCATATGGAAGGTTCTTTGGGCTGACAGAAAAAAAGCCCTCAATAGACTGGCAAGTCTTGTAGTCATTGCAAAAGCACAGAGCATCACATAGACTGTGAAACAGAGCTGGACCTTTAAAAGACCACTTGTGTCTCTTGAAAACCCTAGTAACGATGATCAAGTTTGCTGTGTAAAGCTGGCAACAACAACCAATATTTAAGAAGCCAAAGCAGCCTGGAGGGATATCTTCCACACAACTTGAGCATGCAATTGGAATGTCCTCCTCAGAATCAAGAGAAAGGGTCTTCTCATAGGCAACAGTGCACTGCATATGACTATGTTCATATTCATCAGATATGACCTTGTTTGAGATTTTAAGGGCCAAGCGATCCCTGAAAGTTCCAGACAGCAAAACAAGCTGAAAACTGGTGCTGGCATTTAATGCTAAACTAAAAATGCTTGTGGGTACAAGTTCATCCAGACCTAAGATGGGCATGCAGACTTACTCAAATGTAACATACCTTTTCAGTTTCTTCTGTTATCTGTCAGAGAAGTATACAGGACATTGAGCGCAAATTGTCATTTCTTAGGGGTAACTGGTACCATGATTCAAATTTTCCAGCATTTTCCTGGAAATGGCATCATTATCTCATTCCCAAGAAATGACTATGAAGCCTTTTATGTTCTTAGTTCTGTTTCTTAGACTCATGCGGTTGCATTGACAGAAGTTTTGTTCCTTAGCACCTGTGAATTATGAAGCACAGATGCACAAAATCTACCAGGTTTTGTTTTTGTGTTTTGTCATGCCTAAGAAGAAAATAGTTTGGAGGGGTTTTAGGTGATATACCAAACAGATCTGCTGCACCTGCTAACGTATTCATAAAGGTCATCTTGTTCTCAGAGACCTATTCTGTTCAGGTTTTGCTGCTCTTACACACCGTTTTTCCCTCTGGGAGCAATCTCCAAGAATCAACATGCTGATGTTTCAGTAATTAGCAGCTGACCCCAAAGTTTTGCTTAAGCTGTCTAGCCAGCTAGGATTTTCTAATTCTTTATCCATGAAAATTTTTTGGCAGAATAGATAATTCAACACAGTTACTTGCCCCTCTCAATTCCACTTCATAAAACAGAAATCTTGTATTGCAGTCTTTTATTTAACCTTTTTCAGTTAAAGTTCTGATTTAAATTTTCAGTTGGAACTGTAAAAAAAAAAAAAAAAAAAAAGCTGACGTCCTGAAATTTAGTGCCTTAAATGCATGAATTATGGCAGGCAAACAACAGTTAGATTTTTCCCTAGTCTGCTATAACCTAACTGGACACCCTCAGTAATTTTCTCTGTAGAGTTCTACAGATCTCATTTTGTCGGTATCAGTAGAGAACAATCTTTCTAGTAAGATTAAATGAGAAAGAAAATATTTTCATAGCTTTATTAATGTTCTCATGTTTTTTCACACATTTCTGCTGTTAAAAAGGATCTATCAGAATCTATATATTGAATCCAAATAAGCAAATCAGGCTCCTTTTCTTTGGGATACCAGAAAAATTATATCTCTGAGTCTTAGAATAGGTATTTATAGGGCTACAGTAAGTTCGTTCTTGATTTTTGTTCATGTCTATGAAATAGATTGTTGCAGGAGGATATAACAACAGGGAAGCAAATTTGCTCTCAGTTTACTAGTTTTAACACAGTTTCATTACCAGGTTGACAATGATAATGGATAAATGGAAAAATAAGGGAAAAATACCATTGTATTTAATCCTTCCAGATGAAGTACAATGTCACATTGCAGGATGAACAAGAACATGTCTGTGTGGTTGTCTTCAGCAACAGACAGGGAGAAAACACAGGGAGAAACTAAAACACATTTTGCCTCTTGAAAACACGAGTGGAGAATGTGACTGTACACTTGGCCCTTCGAAAAAACCTAAGAACCTCACAGTAAATTTAAGACAGGTCTGAGATTAGTCACATCCTAGAAAATACTGCATGCCAATGTTTTCATTGCAATCTGTTCATCCAAAAGTTCTCTCCTTCACAGAGAGCAAATGCTTAGCTTTTTAGGAAGTGCTGTACACTGTGGTTTTAATAAAGCGTTTAATTCTTGTGTCCCGCCACTACGCCTTCTTCCCTTTAAGAGACAATTGTGAAGTGGGATTTTTTTTTGGTTTTTGAATTAGTACTTGCAGAATGCCTGCAGCTTTGTAGAGATTTATTAGGAATATGCGGTAATACTGGTTTACTCGAAATTAATTACTCTAAATCCTTGACACATCAAGCCATGTAGAAGTAGATTAGAAAAAGAAATTCCGTATACATGTTGACAGTGCTTGCCTAAAATCCTTATGATAATGGCAAACTGCCTAAGTTACTAGTGTGTTGCAGAAGACACTGGTAACATTGCAGAAGACTGTATTTTGGAACAATGTTGAATATTACAAAATATATTATTATGCCACTTAACAGTCCAGAAAGTAAAATTTATTAACAAATATCAGTTGATAACGTAGCTGGTTCAGGTGACCTTTTGTCATGTGCAAAATTTGCTCTGTCCATGTTGTCTTAAATCTTCCCAGCCTGTTTTTGTTTTATAAAAGTTGTTACCATACAGTTTAAACCTTGAATATGAAAACTGTACTCCTGTCAAACACATTACTGGACAGTCAGTTGCAGATTAGCCCTTCTTTCCAGTTTAAGGCAGAGACGGTAAGTAGCTCAGCATGAAAGTAGCTTTTAAAAGTTCATTGATGTTCCCAGAGTTTGCCTTCCTGGGTTTTGTTAGGAGTCTTTCAAATTAGCAACTTGGCTTGTTGGCCATTTATGAAAATGTCAAGGCTCGTACTTGATGCTGTGGCATTTGTAACTGGCAGCTGCCATCAGAACAGTCCAACTCAACAGCCACCAGGCTACGTACCCCTTGCCCGCCTGGGACTTACCTTACAGAACAGCCGGAGGGAACAGGTTACATTACATTTATCTATAAGGCCGTTGCTCTTGGGGGTGCAAAACCTCCCAAAACCAGTGAGTTTTGGGTCTGACAGTGCTCCCTTGAGACACCTAAACACTGTGAGCCCTGGTAGCTTCCATGTTATTAACAACTGGGAGCAAAGCACCAGGAGTAGCTCCTCCAGAGCCTCGCTTATTGTCCATGTCTAGGAAAATACATATTCATCCCCCAGAGGCAAAGCATTTAACATGAGGGGCAGGGCTCCAAAAGTAAAAAACTAAATGGACAGAAAAATTTCCAGTGGGTGTACATAGGAAGAAAGTACACATTTCTGGCATTTTGAACCTCATTTATTCTTTGCTCTGATTAGTTGTTTTCTCTTGTCCTCAGTTCCTGACCAAATCCTTTATTGGATATCGTAGAGAAAATAAATCAAGTTTCATACCAGAAACGTGGTGCTTTTGTTTACTTGTTTTTTCCCCCTGTAGGATGCTAGTAAAAAAACATGTTGCTATTTAAATGTGAAACAACGCTGCTGTGGGCATTCACCACACCTCTTTGAATTGAGTCACAAAATTAATTATTCACATTTTAAAGGCTTTTCTCGCTAAGGAAATCCGTAGCCGAGAGGTGTGCATGTTTGGGCAAAGCACTGGTCAGACTCTCAACTCCCAGGATCTGGAGCACTTCCTAAGGTTTCAAGTAAATCCCCTGCACGACCAGAAAAAAAAAACCAAACCAACCCAAAACCCCCCAGTATCTGAAACAAGAGCGCGTCTTCCAACAGAGCGCTGAGCTCTTGCTCACTGCGGGGCGCAGCTATTAGAGGATTTTAATGTTACCAGATTCACAGATGATCTCTTGAGCCTGAGAACTCCGACAAAAAAAAAGGGGAAGCCGCCTGCGTGTAAAGGCGAGCTCCATCCTTTGCTGCTCCAGAAGCGGCTCAGGCACAGAACGGAGATTTCTAGTGGGCAGCATCTGCCGAGGATTTTCGCTCGCTCCCCCCGCCCTTCCCCAATTACTGGGCATAAGGGGAGCTTGGCTCTGCCCTGCCCGCGGCTGGCGGGCCCCGAGGCCGGCGGGGCAGAGGCTGCCGGCGGTGCGGTCCCTCCCTCCCGCTGCAGATTCCCCGCTGGATGCGGCGCAGGGGAGGGCCCGGCCCCGGCAGCTCCTCCCTCGCCCTCCTGCCCCTTTGTGCCTCCTAAATAAACGAGAGGCGACCTCGGCGGGGCCCGGCGCGAACCCACGCGGGGCGGGTGGGGCTTCCCCCCTCCACGGCTCTTTCCCGCGAGGAGGGGGCTGCGGCGAGCGCCGCGATTCTGCCGCCGGAGGGGCCGGTCGCGCCGCGGCAGCGGCGGAGCCCGCGGGCGGTGCCAGTCCGGCGCGGTGCCTTCTGCCCGTAGGGACACCGATTGCTTTTCTACGAGGAAAGTTACCCGATTAAACCCCTTTCCGCGGCTTCAGCTGCTCTGATGTGTGCAGAGTAAAACTTTGGGGGGGGTTGGGGATAGGTGTATTGATGTATTTATTTATTCATTTGAGCTCGGGCTGATCGGCGCCCGGTTTCAGGGCAGGTACGTGAGCGCGTCTCGGAGCAAGGGCCCCCGGAGCGGCCCGGCCCGGCCCGGCCCGGCCCGCAGAGTTCTGACGCCGGTCGCCCCCAGCCGGCGGCCGGTTCTTGTCCTCAAAAGGCTGGAAGCGCTTCAGCAGACTAACGGGTCCCGTAATCCCGAGGGCGCTGGGTGCCGCCGGCCTGCCGTAAGGTCGAAGAGGGGGCTGGGGGGGGTCCTCCGAGGAGCGAGCCTTCCAACCCCCTCCCTCCTCCCCTCCCCGGACCGGGCCGGGGGAGCCGGCCGCCCGCCGCCGCCCCCGCTGACGCCTCTGCCTTTCCTTCCCGCAGCAGGGCCCGGGGGGCCGCGGCGCCCACCCGGGCGGCCCGGAGCCGCCGCCGCCGCCCGCCGCCCCGCAGCCGCGGGAGCCCTTCGCGCCCAGCCACGGCAGCGCCTTCCACCTGCCCGAGCCCCAGCACGCCGCCGCGCTCTACTACGCCAGCTCCACGCTGCCGGCGCAGCGGGTGAGCTCCCCGCTGCCCGCCCAGCCCGGCGGCTCCCCCACCAAGCTGCCGCGGGCCGGCTCCGCCGCCGAGGGCGCCGCCTACGCCACCGCGCAGCGCCTCTCCTCCCCGAAGCAGTCCCCCAGCCGCCTGGCCAAGTCCTACAGCACCAGCTCGCCCATCAACATCGTCGTCTCCTCGGCGGGACTGTCGCCGTCCCCCATCCGAGTGACCTCCCCGCCCACCGTCCAGTCTAACATTTCCTCCTCTCCTATCCACCAGTTAAGCTCCACCATCGGCACTTACGCCACCCTGTCGCCTACCAAGCGGCTGGTTCACGCTGCCGATCAGTACAGCAAGCACTCCCAGGAGCTGTACGCCACCGCCACCCTGCAGAGACCCGGCTCCCTCGCAGGTAAATCG
>VFFE01007704.1:1725877-1805747 GCA_008921705.1 Burhinus oedicnemus
GGTGGGGGGTGACGGGGCTGCCGGCCGAGGAGGGGAAGGAGCGGGGTGGGTTCGAGAGAAAAGCGGTTTGGGGGAATGGTGGTTTTCGTGGCGGCAGCGGTAAGTGGGGAGAGGCAGGCTGCCTGCCTGCTGCTTTGAGAAAGTACCGTACTTCTGCCGGCTCGTCCCATCCTCCCGGTGCCGGGCAGGTGTGCTTGGGGGCGGCGGCGGGGAGGGGGGGTGTGCGGGGCTGGCAGCGCCGGGCTCCTCGCTCTCACCCGCGGTTCGGGTGGGCAGTAGGTTACTATGGTGAATCCCGTCTCTGCCGCGGCCAAAAACTGTGAGCCTTTTGCGGAGATCCCCCCTTCCCCCGTTTACAGGCGGGTCTGGGGTATTTGGCAAGTTTGGGGTTACTTAGCAGGAATTCCCGGTGTACCAAGTTGCGCCGAGTAATAGGTAGCGGTTATTTGGCTCCGAGTGCTCTTTGGGGAATAGGCTGTTACCGCTGATTTAATGTCTCTGTAACCGCAGACTTTGAGCAGATCCTACAAGTGAGATACTGGTGCGCTGTTCCCTAAACCATCTTTCTGCTAAACTGAGCATCCTTCAGGGGTGGGTTTTTTGTGTTCTCAAAATTTCCAGTTTCATTGCTATAGTAACAGCTGCTATGCTCATATGTTCTCTTGTGTGACATAAATAGATTTGAAGATAAATAGGATACATAAAGAGGTTTGGCTGTGTTTATCAGGCAGGTACACAAGTTTCTTAAGTGGAGTTAAAACCTCTTCTCATCCCCCTTTCCCCTCTCAACCATCTCCCCTCCCCCGCTCCAGCAGTTGTTGGCATCCTATATAATTCCACTGTGTGATGTCTAAACACACAGATTAAATTAACTGATAATATAACATAGTATTAGTGCATCTCCTTGTAAGAACTTTCTGGTGGGTTTTCTTTCCTGTTTAAAGGGTGGGGATTTGAAAACTTTTTTTGTTTATGTAACACTGTCTTTGAAGTTCAGAATGTATAAAGAGATAGCATTGCTAAATGATGCCAAGATCGAGATCTCGGGACACTTACATCAATCCTGTTGTCAAATATTCAGTCTCAAATTACAAAGTGGTTTATTTAGCAATTATATTAGTATAACTTCTCCCCACTGTAGTCCAGCACACTCTTGGCCACAGGCATTTAATACTGCCTTTGTGGAGTGAAGTGGCAATGTAGAATTGCCACAGACTTTGTATTTTAGGGAGTTTTGCGACTTCATCCTGTAGCAAGAGTTGTTTGAGTCTAAATAGACATGGAGGGAACTGTCAATGTCAAAGGAACAGAGGATAATTCAACTTAAAACTTGTATACCTGCAGGTATGAACTACCAGTGTTTCCCTGATTTTTCTTTACCTTTGTTATAGGATAGAAGTCTTTGCTTAGTGAAGTTTCTAACAGGCGCAGTCCATATTTCTCTCTCTATACTTTTAGCATTGGAAATTGTCTTGTATTGGGGTTTTGGTTTTCTTTTTTGAAGAAGGCATCTTTTATAGCATTGCAGCCTTAAACCTGCGATGATAGCTTAGTCAGAACTTGTTTTGTACGGCTAAGGCCCATCATAATGACTCTGAAGTGCTACAGTGTTCGAGAAGCTGTTCATCTTGCGTTAGACCCAAATTGAAACATGGATTTTGACTTTTTTCGGCTTTTTGGCCAATAGTGGATGTACAGGCATTCCTAATGGCGTTTCCTACTTTGAATAAAAGTTGTGGCATTCATTTTCTTGGATTGCTTTTAAATAAAAGCGTTTGATAAGACTTCTTCTTCTGCAACTTCCCTCCCTGCCTCTTTAGGACCCACTGTGAGGAGTTGCTTGTCACTGTCTTACAGCTCGAGTGAAAGAAAAGCTTACAGATGCTTGCATTTAGGAAACGGCTGGTGTATTTTATGTGGATTTCCAGGGGTGGGCGATAGTAATTGGTCATTTGAACTTGCTATTAAGTTTGTAAAAATTGGTAAAGCAACACTAACTTTTACAAGTGTTGTGCCATTCAAAACAAACATAATGAGCTTCTGAGTTGCTGTGTCTCATAGGGATTTGCTTTTAAGTATGCTAAAAATCTCAGTGTCTTACTTAATAACAAATGGAAAATCCTGTAACTCGTATTAATTGACAGATACACAGAGATAATATTGCTACTTTAAAAAAAATAAATATCAAAGTGGAAGCAACAGTATGTTAGTAAATAGCATTGTTTTTGCACAGTGGTGACATGCCTTTCAAGTAGTCCTTGAAAAGGAGATCTATCACATGATCCATTCTTTCGAAAAAGTTTCCTATTGTTTGTTACCACCCGTTTTTTTCCATTACCATTCTGTAGCATGTTCCTCATGGCCTCCCCGCCATCCCGGCGTTACACATTTGCTAGCAGTGCCCGACTAATCTTCTAGACTTTCACCGGTTTCACTGAAGTCAGTGGACTACATAGAGGCTTAAAATTAACGTATGCTTTAGAGTTAGGAGTATCAGATGTTACAGATACTATTAAGGCAATCTTTTTTTTTTTTTAATATAGGCATTTTTGTTCAGAACAGGTTTGGTATTTGAGCTGTAAGTATATTTTATTATTGCAGGAGTTTTCTAGTCATTTTGATAGAAATCAAACCCATTGAGAAGGAGAGCAAGCAATTGCATGTTGAAAAGCTGATGCTCAATAAATGAGATTTTTGCTTCTTGTTCACTACATCCAAAGATGGTTTGGTTTTTTTTTTTCCTTTGAGAGAGGAGGAGGAGGAGTGGAGAATAGTCGTCACATTGCACTGATTGATGGTTTGCCTACTGTGATTAATGTGAAGTTGTATTGGTATGTATGTGTCATCGCAGGGATGGTGTTGCTCAATCTTTTTTGATCTCTGAGAAGAAAAAATAATTATTTTTAGTAATTGCCGGGGATACAAATAATGGATTTAAGTTTTTTTGCATGATATTACAAATTGGTACTGGAGCTATCTAGTTCATGAATACTATTGGCTCTCAGTGTACTAAACAAACTGAACTATACCAGTACCAAGGTTAGATGTTTAAAAAGAGAAGACCTTCAGATATGATCAATTTTTTAAAAAATTGTAATTGAAAATGTAGAGTGCAAACATAGATTGCCCAAAACTGAATCTGTGTAAGACTTAATTGAAGAGATGGCATTATTTATATTAATTTCCTACAAACTCAATTATGAAACAACTTGAAATTATAAAAATGGCAATTCTTAGACTGCATCCTGAATTTAAAATAAGGCATGCAACAGCATGCAATGACTCAGTTTTAACCGAGTAACCTTAGAAACGTCTTCAGAAATGAGTTTTAGTCTAGTTATACTTGAACTGTTAGCACTGCCAAGCGTGTGCGTGTATGGATATGTATGTACGTGTGCATATAGTGGTTCTTCTGAGTGTACACTTGCCGTGTTTATTCTTAGTCTAGCTGCTTCGCTGCTATGATCTGCAATTACAGTTTTGGAAGTAGCTTGCTGATCTGCGCTGCTCCAAAGCATACTCCACTGTCTGTTCAAGCTGTGATCTAAATCCAGAAGGCACAGTTTGTAAATACCCTATTGCAGCTACCACGCCTGGACCGAGCTGCGGAGTGCTGCTGGGAGCCAAACTCACCGCAGCAGCCCATTTTTCCTGGAAGGAGGAGTTCGTAGGACCGCAGGCAGCAGAAACATGGGAAAACTCTCTCAGGAGGCAGGTCATCGCACAGGTGCCCACTCTTCACAGGTCCTCTGAAGCATCTCCTGCTGGTCAGAATCAGATAGACTGTAAGGAAGGGTAGTGCGTTGCTTAGGAGCAAAGGGAGAGGAGGCTGTGAAAAATGTTGTTGAGGTAGTTTGTGCCTCGGGTGAAGTGATAGGGGGAGCAGCCCTGGTGTTGCAGAGCCACTCCTGCCTCTTCATCCGGGTTTAGGGAAAACTAGAGACGCGTCAGACAATGGTAGGTTATTTTATGCATTGCTTTATTACAAAAAAACTAAAAAGGAAAATAAATATGTTTGAAGATTGCATCGTGCTCAGTCAGCTGTACGAAAAGGTTAGGTTTAAGAAATGAGTGTTGGTGTGAATCACTTTGTGTAATGTTAGGTGGAAAGAATATTATACAGCTATTCTTCATGTAGTGGTGACATGTTCCACTGAAACAAGAGCTGCAGCATCCCTCAGGCAGCCCTGGTGCCACTGCTGAAAAGTTCAGTGCTCAGCCTCATGTTTGCAAACAGAATCTTCTTTCAGGTCCCTGTGAAATCAAAAAGAAAAGGAATTTGTAGTACTGTTTGTATGCATGTGTGGTATTAATACTAAAATATCACTGGTTTACAAAACTGGCATGAGTTAATACATAAATATACTTTTTATATTCTTTATTGGGCAAAGAGTTCTAAGTTTACCAGCGTCTTAAGTGGCTCCTTCTGCTCCTTCATGTGTCTTGTCTCGCTCTCCTCCCTCTTTGCTGGGAACCCTCCTTTGCCCTTTCTTCTTCTGTATGGTTTTCATTGCATATGGCATGTTGAACCCTGGTTTCCTGTTGCGTTTTATGGCAGGACTGCTAGTTGATGGTGAGTGTTGAAGTGTTTTAGCATTTTGTGTGCAATCATGTGGGTACAGAACAGGTCAGCTGTGTGTGGGATAACTGATACACATTACCACTAGCATGGATTTGAATTTCGTTTCAATTGCATGAAAATATTGGATCATCTATATATCACAGGTTCATGGCTGTCTTTACAAAATATTATCTGGGTAAGTGTTACAGCTCTCCAGTAAATCACGCTGTGCTATGCGTTTGTGCTAGAATGGCTGGATTACTGCTTGTGAGCATGTATGTGTCCACCCCCTTCTTTCATACCACTCCAGGAGGGGCGGGAAGAAGAACTGTTTTAGCAGAGTTCAATAGTATTAAAATCAATGATTGTGCTAACCCATGTTAATACTAGCCTCTTTGAGGCTGTATGCAAGTAAAATTTTTTTTTTTAGACTACATCAAACCCAAATTCCCACCAGTGTTTGCAAAGGCAGACAAGACTTCACCACATGCATCACCACTCAGCTTTTGAGCAGGGCATTAGCGACAGGGAAGGTATAAGCAAAGTGTTAACCCAAAGCCAAAGTGGATCTAAATCACCCTAGAATTAAAAGTTCTCTGTGCCTTAAAATCCCCACCTGAGGCACAGGGATGAGCTAATAAAACAGTCTAGGTGTGAAGTACAGTTGTACTTCTTTGGACAGGTAAGAAAGGAAAATCTGTGGATTTTTTGGCTTTGAGATAAGCTGTGAGACTTGGACTATCAATGTGATTGATTGTAACACAAAGGACACTTAAATATTTTTCTTCTGTTTTTTACAGAATCCTGTGAGTATTTCTTTTCTAGAGAGAACAAAATTGCTTCATTAATTTTAACCAAAATAGTTTTCTATAGATTTTTTTCCGAAGGTTTTTTGTTTGTTTGTTTTTATTAGCTAGAAAATTCCTTTATCTGCCTGTCAGAGCCTTTACACACGGGAACACTGTTAATGCCCTTTTGTTCTGGGACAGACAGTACAGTCCTAGGATTTTTTTCTCCTTCTACTCTTCGTTTGTTTTGAGACTCTTTCTTTCAGACAAGAAAGCAAAACAAAAGATTTTGAGACATTCAGTAATATTTCTGATATTAATCAGAGACCTATAATTTGGTATCTTGCTGATACTAAGTTACTCATTTCCTCATTGTGATCTGGACATTAGAAGTGCTGTTTTGGTCTTGGAGCTGATATAAATACACAACTTCATGTTCACTTTGCTTTTCTTTGCCTCTCGTTCTACTTCCACCTATTCCTTCAGCGATAATTATGTTATTACTTGTTACAACTGAAACATTTACAGTGGGGCTCAGTTCCAACTTCGACAAGGTATCCAAAATGGACACAGTATACGTCAATAAAGCAAAAGGAGTAAGATATGAAATATCTTATTTGAAATATTGAGATATTTGAAATTCAAATATTGAAATATTTGAAATATCTTCTTATTGCCGTGATTTTTTTCCTGTATCTATTAAATCTAGCTTACGTGAAATAAATTTGCTTGTAGGAGAGGGATAATTGACAAGAGCCGCATATGGAGGCCCCATGTACATGGATGTATCTTTGAGCTAATGAACTTGAACTTTGACCTTCTGTGTGAGCAAACGCTACAAATATGTCTAAACCTGTGTCTATTCTCGTACTGACCATCACCTTTCCCTTTGCTTCCTGTTCTTGGTGTGGGAAGTAATTTGACTGGTCTTTCTAATGGTCTTTCAGAGGGATGAGCAATCAAATAATATTGCAAAATAACAAGCTCTTAGGCAAAGAAAACCAGCCTGCAGCACTGCTGAAAATAGATTCAACTGGTATGAAGCTGCTAGTGTTTTAACTGAGCGACTGTGGGAGACTGAGTGGCAGTGGCTGTTTCTGGGCTTTTAGGTGAATGTAACATCGAAGATGCTTCTGGTCAGTACTGAAACGTGTGCCGCTGCTTGTAACCACACAACCTGGTGTGCAGTTTCTGGCCTCTGCTCCTGAACTTTGGTGGTGTCCCTAGAAGGCCAGGATTCAAATGCAAGCATGCAAGCCACTGGAAGGAATTCCGTAAGCATCAGAGCAGAGTTTAAAATGTCTGCGCTTATAGACCCGCTGAAAAGATGCATGAGAAAGAGCTGAAGTTGGCAAAAAGCTAGCAGAGAAGAGTCAGTGTCCATAGCAGAAAGATGGTTAATCTGAGGAGCTGAAATTCTTCTGTCAATTTTTCTTGGTTACTGAAATCCAACGAAATACATGAAGTCAAAGAGCAGTGTTCTGGGAACCTAACTTTTTGGAACTTTTGTTTAGGGCAATGGAGGTACATTAGCCAGTGTTGGGAGTCCAGTTCATAATAGCCGTGTCTTGCTTATGTTGATTTATTTTGTTTTTAGTACGTGCGATTACAGGAAGAGGCTGGGGCCTCATGGACTATGATATGTCCAAACTTTTGGGTCTTGAGGGCATACTAGTGAGGCTGAGTCTTGTCTGTGCCTGTTACCACCTCTTCTGCACTCAGGTCTGAATGGCATCCTCCATGTACCTCTTGTCCTCTCCAGTTACCAGGAGCCTGATTCTGGGTCCTCCCAAATGTCTTTGGCCTTGAACTCACTTGTTCAGAGCAGAAGGGGGTGCTGTTATATGGGATAGGGGGTATTAGGCAAGGGGAAGGTCCCCTTCAGCTCAAATTTCTGACACTCAGGTTTTTGTGGCATCAGTGAAAATACTTGCTTGTGCTGTATAATCTAAATTGGGGTGACTGACGGTCTCACTTGTGCACTGGGCCAAGAAGGCACATGTGGAAGCTGTAGCTTCCTCATGGTCTGATACCCTGTTGCAACGCCTTACCCAATAGCCTGGAAATGTTTGTCACATAGGTCGCAATAAATAGTAACAGTAATCTTTAGTCCCTCTTGCTCTTCAGGTATTTAAGAGAAGTGAGAACATGCCCTTCACTTTTACTATGGTGGAAAACTTCATCCTTTCCAGCTGCTGTGGCACACAAACTGTTTGCAGTTGGTGGAGTAGCTGAGATCTAGAAAGTCAGTGCACAGGTTGTTGGTAATCTAAACACTCGTTTGTTGGGATATTTAATAGCTTTTTGGTTATTGTGTGCACACACCAGCTTTAAAGCAGTGCAAGTGACTTTGATCCATAGTGAAGTGATTATCTATGACAGGAAGAAGATTGCAGACTGGGGAGTTGAGGAAGGCTCCCTCTATTGAAGGCCAAAACTTGGGTGGGAAGGTGCCCATGGCTGTCCATGTTGAGATGCACAATGCTCACCAGTGAAATACACTAGCCATCAGTGGTGGATGCCAGAAACTACACTGGACCAAATTCTCTCTGTGACCAATCATGGCAGATAAATGAGGCAATTTTGCTGTAATCGTAGGGTCAAACGTGAAGATCACCTAGGTATGGACCCAGAACAGACAGAATACTTCTTGTTTTTAATAAAAGTGGTATTACGGAGGGCAGAGAGAGATTGTCTAATGATAATGAATTCATGAAACTGTATATTATCATAAGTGGGTAGAAGCAAAAGTCAGAATTTAATATGCTGAAATGAGAAGGACCAAGTGATGACTAATCTTACAATTATAAGGCATGGCATATGAAGCTGCCAGTTGGATGACATAGATTTTTAATAAGTACATCAAGTTGCAACTCGTAGTGTGTAAGTGAAGAATAGAAAAGTGCCATGTTCGTTTGAATATAAGTGATCTTAAATCTCAGTCAACCCTCACTGTTCTGAGGAAATTTTTGCATATGCTTTTCTATATTTATCTCTTCCATAGTGTTTGTCTGTGTCTTGCCATACGGCTCCTTATCCTTCCCCTCCAACCCAGGTACAAACCATCCCTTTTATCAGATAGCCAGCTGTGCTGCTCTTGGGGAATAAAACCTTTTGATCATAGGACTAAGGCTCTCCCTGGGTTTGAAGAGTGCTGCCTGGGAGCAAAGCAATGGTGGAGAAGGAGCTGTGTCCCTCTGATGCTGGGGCAGATTTCCTGCGACTGGGGAGCAAAAGGACTCCTCTCCATGGGGTCTTTACCCCACCCACACCTTCCCTGAGCATCCCAGTTCAGCAGGGATGCAGTCGTGTTTACATTTGCTCACCAGAAGGTGCCATAAGCTCTTCAAAGGCTTTGTATCAAAGTCCTGGGAGCATGATACACAAAGGCGTGTGAGTTAGACTCTTTCAGATATTTGGGGGGGGTGGGGGGGAGAGAAGGTGGAGAGAGACGGGATGACAGCCCCTTTGCGTGTCTGGGGCTAATAATGCCCTGAAGAAAGGGTGGACTGAGTACATGAAAGATTGCAGACCAGCTAATCACAGTCCTTTGTTGGACATTACAACAAAAGCTGGTAGAAAGGATAATACAAGACATGAAGGTGGTAAATGGTTAATGGGATAATTTGCAACATGAGTTCACCAAAACCAGATTGTACTGGAATAACTTGCTTACTGACCTTTTCTTAGATTATATCTGATGTCTTTCTATTTCCTATCAGGGCTCTGAGCACGCATTCTCTGTAGTGCCACTTGGGAAATGTTTAGTTAAGCTAGTGAAGATGGATATTCTTGCAAGAGTGTAGGTGGGCAAGGAGCTGGGCAAAGGAGCGTTGTCAGTTTGTCATTTTGAAAATCAAATTAATGGAAAGGAAGGATGCTACTAATAAAGTTCCACAAGAAGAACTCTTTCGGCCACTTGAAAAATACTTTTTCATTTTATTCTCTCGGCACAAAACCCCGAAATATGCCAAGGAAGCTTTCTGATAGTGGAATATTAGGAGGCATTTTCTGAAGAAAGGAAGATAAATCCTGTATAGAAAGAGTTTTGCAGATCAGAGGGAAAGAATAGAATTGGAGCCAAGCTAATAATGCACCTAATAGCTAGTTACAAATTAGAGATCTTTGGCTGAAAACAAGAGTAGGAAAAGACCTGGGTGACCTGCTTGACTACAGTACATCTCAGCTGCCTATATTAGGAACATAATAGAATATTTCACAGCCTAATCACATAACAAGCAAAACTGGGATTGTTATGTACGGTTAGGACTTCATCTGGGGAACTGCATAAAACTGTGACCCTCTGTGGGCAAGAGAGGCTTTTTCCAGCCCTCTTCTCTTCTGAACTGATCTGCCTGCGTGATCAAGAAATTAAGCAGCCTGTTGTACACAGACCTGACTTAGTGTGTTTCCTTCTTTTCTTAACAGTGGAAAGGCTGCTAGCTTACGTAGCTGCTATTAGTAAATGGAGGTTATACATCAAGACTGCAGAATCCTGGTAAGAATAAGTAACTTGATGAAGGATTTGACAGCCTTTTTTCAAAGACAAGATCGGTTGAGTCCTTGGCAGCTTTTAGGATGGTAGCATCTGACCAAGGAGGGAGTGAGGGCAAAAGGTATTATATTCGTGGCTTGTTTTCACACAGCAGGCTTTGCTTTTAGGGCTTCGACTAACCAGCTGTGTTGTGTTTGGCTTATATGGATGATCTTTGTGGTAACTGATGCTTTTCAGTTTTCCCTGGAAGGGGGAAACTTGGTAGCCATGTTGAAGATAGAGTGACTCCTGAGCCATGACTGCACTTTGGTCTCTGACCAAGCTCCGAAGTTTTCAAGGCTTACTCATCAAAACTTTGCATTTCTTTCAGTCTGAAGTTGGAGTTCTTGTCTAGGTCATGTCATCCTTGTCTGTGTTGCACCTTGAGCTGCTTTTGGCAAGAATCTGAAGCTAATGCAGAACATAACTGAGCAGTTTTCTCCAAAGTGATCTAATTTGTGTCCTGCCTTGCTTAAGGTCCTATCTTGCGAGTCTGGGAATTCAAGGATTAACTGTCTTAGCCGAGAATCTCTTTCTCTGAAGTTTATCAAGATTATGATGGATTGCATGTCACCGTTTTTCTCAGTCTGCAGTAGTTTTCAGACTGCTTTTATAAAATCAGACAAAACTTGATGCAAATGTCTTCAGCCAGCCATATGATCGTGGAATTGTTGGCTTCACAGGTAAGGCATCCGTTTGACATGTGAATGATGTCAATTTGCATTTATGCATAACTGGGAACTAATTGTGGGACAGTTCAGAATCCCTCAAGTGTTTGTCACCTTTGGACTAATGTGCATCTCATCCTTCTGATTGAAAGTACTGTTAAACCGCTTCTTGAAGCTGAATCCTTCCAGTGGTTTATTGCAAACTGCTGTGAACACATTTCCTGTGTTTCTTATCTTAGGTCTGCTTTCCTTTTGCCTGTGACCTTCTGTCACCATTTGTTTCTTGCAGCGTTTGTCATGGCCATTTCTTTTTAGTGTGGACTCTCTGCTCGAGTGACAGGACTCTTTCAGCTTTCGGTCCTTTTCTTGCCATGCTTTTCAGGGATAATCTGAATTTGTGAGATTCATGCATGACACATTGCAAGGTCTGTTTTGCTGGTTTTGTTTCTTTTCTTTTCTTGTCTTTTTTTGCTTTAAATAAGTTCCTGGAAAAAATCTGTAGCCATCCATTTCTTTTTTTATTTGCTGCTTATTGTGGAGGGATTTACGTAAGATATTTTTCTGAGTTTTTGAAAGTTGGATACTAAATACTTACTATTATGTGATAGCTATTTTAGTAAGCATAATGAATTAAAAGAGAATATTTTATGGGTTATGATCTGTATGATGATTACTCCAGCATAAACTTCTCTTAAGTCCTTAAGCCCCTCATGATCTCAGTGTTAACAGTATTCCTTCTCTTTGTCTCTACACTCAGCATTTCTTTTATTTAGAACATGCCTGTTAGAATTGCTTTAGATTATAATGGTTTTAATAGTAGGAGATTATTTTAAGTGTTTTAGCAGAGGTCTCAATGTATACATAATGGGAGCAACCTAAAACCAGCTTGAATAATACTATGACAATCTATTGAACAAAAAGGCATAATTGTAAAAGTGGATAATTGCTGGTCTAAACTTTTTTACAGGCATAACTAAATTCTTTAGTTAGATTGTATTCAAATTGATTATGTATACATTTAATAAAAGCTCCATGTTTTCACTCTCGCATTTTGAATGCAATGAGTCTCAAATGGATAATGAAAACTTGATGAGTAATAGTGTGTTACAGACTATGCAGAGTGATCTTCCCCTTCTTGAATGTGGTGTTGAAAGAAAGACAAGGATAGTGAACCCCGTTTCTTCCCCTGGAATGTCACAGACTTAGACCTTGGGTCTTGGTGAATTCTAGAAACTGGGGATTGCAAGGAAATGCTCCCCGAAGAGGAGAAAGCCACTGGGAGGAGAAATGTTTAACATTCTATCAAAGATGACTTTACATAAAAGAACAAATGCTATCTGATGCTTTTCTCCATTCTCTCAGTGAAATGCAAGTTTGAGTACAAAGTGTTACAGATAAAATCTCCAAAAGTTAATATTGTTCACACGTCTAATAATATGCAATCTCATTGTAAAAGGAATTACAGAAGATAAGTTGGTAACACTCTTCTGTGAGCAAATCCCAGATGTGGTGTTTTGGATTTCAACTGCATGTGTCAGAGACTGGAACATAGGTTTGCAAAAGAAGTATGCACAATATTCATCATAAATTAATACTTTTTAAAAAGATGCACACATGGTCAGGACTCACTGGAACTGTCTGTTTGCATTTTCCCTGTTAGCAGGAAAACCACCTGTTGGAACTGTGAACTCCCAGGAATGACAGTACGATTAGATCAAAAATTCAGGTTGCCCAGCAAAAGCCAGTTGAGGAATACTGTAGTTGGACAGACTTGACACTTCATTACCCAAGTGAGTTTTATTTTCTGGTGTTACCCTTCTCACAGTGTTACACAGCAACTGCTCTCCCTTTGGGAACCACTGTTCTGCAAAAGCACGTTCCTTAACAAATTTTCTGTGCCAGTCTTCGAGACTTTCACTCCTACTTGGATTTAAGCTCTAGAAATTCTTTCTGTTCTACATGCAGGGAGGATTTGATGCAGAAAGGCTCTACCCTTTCCCCTGCACCAGAGCTCCTGTGAGAACGTGCTCCGTTTAAGGTTGACTGAGCTGATGCTCAGTTTGGGGGGAATGGTTGTGAGTTGCTGGGTTTTTTGGATGCTGTGCTTTTCCACAATGTTAAACACAGTGAAAGTGAAGTTTTCACTGGCAGGCATCAGTGGAATAGTGCCTGATTTGTTTTGCTGGAGGCAGCAGTGCTTTTTAGCAGATCACTCATGCTGCTGGAAGTGGTCTCTAGCCCTACAAAGATCTATGGGGTGTGGGATGTTTGGTCCGTACTGCTGCTTAGCAGGCAGAAATTGGGTCCCCAAGTCTGCCTTGGTACAGCCTTGGGGAGGAAGGAAGCCCCAGCTTTGGGGAATTAAAGATGCACTCTTCTTCCTTTTGATTTTTCTGTTCTTCTCAGAGAAGTGTTGACACTTTGGGACACATATCCTGTAGAGGTTTTTTTTCTGGATATTTACTTTTGGGACACGTCTTACCAAATACAGTAGTATTTCTGTTCCTTTACTCGCTGAGTTGAATGTATTGCCACAGCACCTGCTTTAGCATAGAGCTCATGGTGCAACATAAGCTCTTACAGTTCAAAATTGGAAATAATAAACTTTTATCTCTTCTAAGGTAAAGATGTTTAGCAAAACTTCAAAGGAGATCTCTTCCACTACAAAGGCTTGAGATTATTTTCAATTGTTGTGCAGCTGTGGTGAACTCTCCAAACAGCGTACGTGCGGCTGCTTGGCGTTGTTGCTTGGTAACACCATCCTGTTGCTGAGGCACTCAACCCTCAGTCAAAGTGGTTAGTGAGCAGGAAAGTTAGAAACGGTGATTTGTATTGCTGGATAGTATTATCTGTTCCTGTTTGTGCACAGGACTTCTTTCCCCTTTTTTGTAAAATCTGTAGGGTTGAGGGGAAGGGAAGAGAAAGAGCTTAAGAGAAAGGGGGGGGAAGGCACCCAATGTGATCATTCAGTTAATAGTTAACTTTTTTTTTTTTTTTTTTTTTAATCTATCATTTTCTGCCTTGCTGAAGGCAAGTTGTTGTTGCTGTGTGGTAGCGGTTGGTTTGGGGGAGTTCTTGTTTTTCATTCTTCCTTCAGTGACAGTTCCCTAGATCAGAAATGAAAGGGGAATTATCTCCCTGAACTTGTCTGTCACATTTAATCTGCTGTTTCTTCCTGGCTATCTTTGCCTCTTATCTCTTTGCTCCCAGTCACACTTTTCTTCTTCCACTAACAATTTATTTTTGATAAAATGTTTTAAGCAGGTGAATGCTTTTCAACAGAATGAGGACAGTAGCAGGAAAAAGAAAATGCTTCTGAGAAAACACGAATTTATGGTGTGGAGTTTTTTCTAGATTTGTAGAATTTAATTAACCAATACAATACTTTGCAGTAAAGTCACATTGCATGACTAAAAAGTAAACATAGACAACTTAAGAAATTATTTTTAGCTTTATTTCTCTTTTTAAATATACTTAGGAGTGTAATTAATTTCAGTATTTGGTTAAAAACTAGTTTAAATGGAATAAAAATTATCCAGATACATAGTAAGCTTTATGAAATGATTTTTAAAGTTTTTTGAGGGCCTGTTTATTACACTTTAAAAAGTGTAATCCACTTTTCTTTTTCCCCTCCCTTTCTTTATTTTTAGCCCTGATGTGAAAAGTGCTAACCCTAGGTCAGAGGCTGGTTTTGCAGTGTCCCTTAAGCAGCCAAAGCCAATCTGTTTTCAGGAGACTTTCCTAAGATACTTAATCTGGTTAATGGACAAATTGTGTCTGGGAAATTCCACAGCGTGAGCCATCCTGCTGAACGTGACAGTATCCGAACAGTGAAACTGCTAATAGGTTTGACGGTGCAATGATAGTTTACAAGAAACACTCCAGACCACGCATCGTATTACACTTTAATCTTTTAAGTAGAAAACCTGAGGAAAAGCAGTCTTAAGACACTGACAAATGAGGCAAGTATGTTCTTTCGGTTCTGAGGGCTTCTGTGTTGTAGCACATACTTGTTTTGTAGCACATACTTGTTTTGTGGTGATCTCCTGTAGTGTAGACTGGGGATGCCAAAGTAGCACATCCATGTTATTGCCAGACATCCAGAGTTTGACATAAGTTGAAAGGCATCATGTGTAATCAGTCAATTCAGTGATGGTATGATTTCCTTCTTTAGTTGTACAAATAGTCCTGAGTCACGGACAGAATAGTGTAATGAGAATGCAAAAAGTATGAAAACAAAAAGGAGTTTAATTCTGGATTTCCGTTAGTTAATCTTAAATGTCAGTATTTGGGGAAAGAAAAACTTCAGACCCAAATTAATACATTTGCAGTGTGTGTGTCTAAAATCTAAACAGGTGAGAAACCTGTGTTTAAGAAAAAGCTAAACCCAATTAAAAGGAATTTAATCCAGACTGTGTTTTGGTTCTGGTGAATGTAGATCATCGGTATGCTAAGGGCACAAGTTGACATACCCAAGGTGCGCATTAGCTGGTACTGCCATATGGCCTGTCACGTCTTACTGGTTAATTTAACCATCTGTCATGTCTTGACAATTTGTATTCACTTTCAGTACTTGGGTTAGATATGTTTTCTTCTCTTTGGTACCGTGCTTTTCATCACACAGTGCTGGCATGTTCCCATTATCTGAGTTTTATTACTTTTATTTATAATATCATTTGTTATAGATCATACTGTCCTCTTTCCAGTGTTGTGAGGAGAAGATGCATGTATTCAGACAAGTATTTTGGAGAGGTTTCTGGCGAAAAAAGGTTGATATCAAAACTCTAGCTATGAATGTTTGACTTCTTTCTCCTCATCCTCCTCCCATTCACTTCTGATTCTGCACTTGGGTTCACATCAGCTTCTTTACTACATAAAGTAAACCAGGTTAATGTCTGTAAAATAGGTTTCGTTACATAGGAGTTCAGAGTAAAAATCCTACTGTTCATATCCTCTTTTTCACCTGTTGCTTTTTTAGAATTACAGTGGAGCTATGAACTGATGTACTGTGTAAATATTTTTATTTTTTTTATAAGGATATTAGCATTTCAGGGCAAGCATCTAAGAGAAACTCATGTCAAAAAGGGGTTTCAGCCCTGATATGCCATTTAAATCGGAAAGTTCTTTAAGTCCTCTGAAAAGCACGCAACATGCCAAAGCTACAAAATTGCTCTGATTCTCTTTTAGTTTCTGTGCCTGCAGTCTCTTATCTCACTGATGGGTTATTACAATTTTGCCATCGTGTGTGATTGGGTTGTGTTGGTTGTTTTTTGTTTGTTTTTTTTTAAAAAACGTGTAATCTAAGAAAAACTCAGTGCAAATTAAATGGGCAATGTTGTTGTTATATTTGAAATTTAAACTCTATACAGCCAGTTGTGGCTGGTCAGTCCTCTTTGTTAGAAAATCAAATCTCCTGAGTACAAAGTGTCACAGTGTGTTCAGAATCAGTTTGATACTTAGAGCCTCACGTAGCTAGAGATACACTGTGTATTGAAATGTGTGGGGTTGCAACCAAGTTAAATGGTGTAAACACATTACTGATAATTGGTAATATAATGGTCATTGGGTGGTAATATAATGGTCATTGAGCTTCATCCTCAGATCATATCTCATTAATGATGTTCCTGTATCACAGACATAAGGAAACTGCTTAACAGGACTCTTGATGACTATATTTTTTGATGGGGGATTTCTGAATGAGGGCTAAATGGTTTATCTGGCCAAATCTGGATGGCTTTCTTCATGTTCAGATGATCACTTGCATATTTCATGTTTCCAGTGAGCTCTTAAATCCTGGAGAGGAGGACCATAACGTATGCTCTTGCTATCAGAGATGTTTAGAGAGTATCATGAATTTGTTGGGCTCCTTAGGGCTGCAGCAGAGCAGGATGACTGGTTGTAAAGGCTTTCACAAGGGGCACAAATAAAAACTGTGCAGGCTTTATTAAGGCATATGCAAATGCCTATGTATCCACTCATTTGAATAGTTTTAATGTCTTTAGTTTCTTGAAATGAAAAATGCTGCCAATATAGTGGTTCACTTTATTGACCTAAACTGTCAGATTAGCAGTGTCATTCAAATGTGTCTATTGTATTTATTTCCATGACAGCCTGCACAAGCTCTGAAGAGTAATTAGGGATTATTTTGTGTGTTTCTCTGAGGTTACACTTGTCTGATTACAGTAGTTCTCTTCCTGTGGATAGTGAGACTTTGTCTAAAAACAACCATTTCCCTATACTACTGAGGAACATATCTGAATAATTTGGAAACCTTTAGGTGGGGGGGGCGGGGAGGGGGTTGAATGTAAAGGGTGGAGATCGTCTTTTTGATCCAATAGGTAGGACTGCACTCTTTGTGGGTTCTTTCTGTTGCCCTTCTTCAATGTCAGAGGAGAGCACAGGTTGTAGGAATGTGGTATCTTCATCTGGTAAAACTTCCGGCTGCTTCTAGGTTATCATCATTGCTCTAATCTGATTCACCCGGCTGGGGCCTCCCAAGATAACCTCACTGAAGCCTGGCCACAGTCTACTTTTACAGGCTTCACACAGATGCAAGAAGGGGCATTCCACTTTCTATCAGGTTTCAGCCTAAAATTGGAGACTTCAAAAGACACGGAAGACTCTTCTCTATATACTTTGTTCTTACAGATCATCATTTTGTGTTTAAAAAAAAAAAAAAAAAAAAAAACAAACCAAAAACCATACTCTATTTTGATTATTTATTCCCCTCCCTGCAACTTGGCTGCCTCACTTTTGATGCCTCTCACTGCTATTTTGGAGCCTTTTAGTTTTCTCCACACTTTGTGCTGTGATGCATCTCTGGCATTGCAATCAAATAATCTCAGTCTTTTGTCAAACTGAAGATTTGACTGTTTAAGGAATTAATTGTCAAGTGGTTTCTTCAGCCTCTAAGTAATGGTTTAGCTCTTTTCTATGTTTTTGGTTTTTTTAATCTAGAAGGGAGGAAAAACTCCACTCCTTTAGAACCATGATCATAAGAGTTCTGTGCCTATCTGATGCTAAATAAATCACCTGTAATTAACAGATTGCAGAATTTAATTTAATGTAAATTTAATGATTTCTCTTTGAACTTGTACGTAGACCTGTCTTTGAATGGGCCTGATGCCTTATACTTCCCCAAGGGAAAAATGGCACTGCTGTTAGGGATGGCTTGGCCAGGGAGGGGGAACGAGTGTTTTTTGAATATGTCCAAGAGTTGCGTGTGGCCTTGACGCACATCACTGCTTCGTTTTGCAGCGCCCCAGGGTGGTGCAATGTTGTTAGTGGGGTGAAGGGGATGGTGGCTGGTTGAGATTTGGACAAATGCAGTTTGTGGTGAGCCATGTGTTTATGATGCCGTTAGGTTTAGGGAAGCCATTTCTGAGGGCGATGAGCCTCTTTGAATGCAAGAATGCTGATGGGCCTTGGTAATCCAATGTTTCATTGCTTCCTGGTAGCCTATTGATAGCTGCTGACCATTCTCACCTTGTTGCTTTTCCAGCCTATGTGAGCTTTAGACTGCATTAATACAAGGTTGTTTTCTTAGGCAGATGATACAGCTCAGCTTGCAGCTTCAGGTAGTAAAGGATGTAGTTGTTTGCTGCTAACCCAAGATGCGGGCAGGAGGCACGTTACACCTCTCTCTTTCTTAGTGGCATCAATTCTTTGAGTTCATGATCTTTGTTTTGATCAATTATCCTAACCATCTTTCCAGTGCCTTCCAAAGTAGCAGCAGAATACAATGGAGGGGCTGAGTGTGTAGATGAGGTAGGATGCAGTTGTCTGAAATCCATCACGCTTCCTCCTTGATCATCTTTTTTATTTTTTAATTGTAAAAATTGTTAATGCTCTCCGAAGAACATTGTTAATTTGTAAATGGACAAAAGAAATGTAGTACTTATAGAAGGGGCTATAATTCTTTATTCCGTAGCAAATCTGGTTTGTTGATGCACTATTGAACCTCTGAAATGTGGCCGTCAATTTTTCTGGGTTTTGTTTGCATGTTTGTTTTTTTTCTCTGAATACAAATTGAACCAAGTACACAGTGAAATTTGGATATAATCATAACGGGCTGTTATTTTAGGCCACTCTGAAGGATACTAGACTTTGGAGTCATTCAGCTGCTCTGAGAATTAATCTCAAAGATGCAGGGTTAAAGAGCATTTTGAAAATGAGGACCATGAAGAATTTAATTCTGTAGTAGTGATATCAACTTCCTGGATAATTGCAGTAGTTATAGGTAAAATATGTCTTGGGGGTTCTTGGCAGACTTTCTAGTAAGGAGAACAACAGAATTACTTTCAGTAGTGTGCTAATAGCAAGTCAGTCTGAAAAATGTTTGAAGGGAAAAATATGCAAATAGGGTATTCCACTGAAAACATGCACATACATTGAAAAAGTCAGAAGAAAACACCTATATGGCACAAGCTGATTAGAAAGAGGGAAATGGAATAAATTATTCTTTTCCTCCAGACAATTTGTATTAAAGTTTAAGTAACTTTGTGTCTGTGTCTTTCTCATTTCTATCCTGTGTTGCTTTCACACATTGCTTTATGTCTATGCTTTACATTTTGAAAATACTTAGTGTGTTTTTGTGCAACAAAACCACTGTCAACACTGTGAATGTGGTAGAGATTTTCTGCAGGCATGGCTACACCATTTGTCTGAGCAGCACAAACTAAGCTAGTGGAACATCGCCCCCAGCCAGGATTTTAATCTCACAGGAGTATCAGCAAGGGGTGTGATAGTTGTATCTTTGATTGGTTTCCTAAACATTTAAATAGCATGTTACTACTCTGTGGTATAGACCTAACCTTTGTCAAGTGTTGCTCACATACTTGCTTGCTTCTTGCCTTCAAAATGTGTAGTATTTGCATGGCTTCCGCATGATTCTTCTTGGGAATCTTACTAACAGACCACAGAACTGAAGTACTTAAGTGACAAAGCGATTCAAATGACAAAAGTAGTCACAGCTGGAAATATACATGTCTCTTTGAAATACCATGATAGAATATAATATTTTAATAGTAGAATAATAAAATATTTTAATGCAATTCCAGTTGATCTTATTAAAAAAAAAAAGCTGTATCCTTAAAGTAATTTTTCCAGGCGGCATGTTTAATTTGTTCATCCTCAGAGGATTTAAGTTGGAGAAACTCTTGGTGATACGATTATTTTTTTTTTTAAACTGTTGAGGCCAAAATGTTGATAGAGCATGACTGTTCTGTTGTACTTTAGTGAAGCAGCAAAAAGATCAGCCTTCGTATAACTACATCTATTCATCAGCTTTACCTTATTTCATTTGTAGATCTTAAGATATGGGCATAAGATATGAATTTAGTTCTGACTTTGCTTCTTCCTTCTTCCCCATTCCTGATTTCTTCTGTGGACACCTTTGGTCTAGGGCGTTCCTGGATCTCACAGCTTGATTTTTTTTTTTTTTTTTTTAATCAGAATTCTTTTCTGTGTGTAAGAAGAGGTATCTCGCTCCAAAATATGTAGTTTCCTTGGAAGAAACGTGGTTTTGGAGTAGATGCAGGCAGCCGGATGATGCAGTTAAAGTGATTAACTGGAGCTGTTGCTGCCCTTGCATGCTGGTTTTATTTGTATGTTGAAAACATTTATTTCTTTGTTTTGGGGGTTTTTTTGAGTTGAAGTGCTGCTTTCAAATAAACTTTTCAAGTAGATCCTGTATTTGTCACTTTTTCTCTCTCTCAAATGTCTCTTATAAATCTGTTTGCAGCTGGGTCTCGGGCATCTTACAGCAGCCAGCACAGCCACCTTGGCTCCGAGTTAAGGGCACTGCAGTCTCCAGAACACCATATAGATCCTATTTACGAAGACAGAGTTTATCAGAAGCCCCCTATGAGGAGTCTCAGCCAGAGTCAGGGGGACCCTCTGCAACCAGCACACACAGGCACATACCGCACTAGTACAGGTAGGTGGATGTAACTTGCATGATTGTTTTTTTTATGAGATGTGCCTTTATTCTTCAGTACTAATTATTATTCTCTTTCTAATGGGCTGAACAAAGTGTGTTATGTGCATGCCAGTCAAACAAAATACCTTGTGCAGATGGCAGCTCTATCAACAGAACCCCAAAGGCATGCACAAATAGGAGAAATACTTAATGTTGTGCTGTATGTACAGTAGGTTAAGCTAATTTGGGGAGGGGGCTTACTCATAAGGAGAGAGAATATTTTTATTAATCTTGTGTATTATCTTTGAGGAAAATCTGTTGTCTCTGAAGAAATTGCTAGGTTTTTTTGCTTGCAAGGGTATTTTGTGTGTTGCAAAGGGACTGCAAAGTTCCTTCCAAATGAAGCTAAAGGGCTGATCACTTGCTTTCAAACTGGATCATACGCAAATGTTCTTCCTGTCTCCTACAGAAGTACACTTAGGTATAGGCACACAGAACTAAGTCTTTTGAACTATGGCATAGAGACAAGATGTTAGCATCACTGATTTATCCATAAATAATAATGATTGTCCATGAAATGCATTGATGTACAAGTCCTACTTGCAGAATGTCCTCTCAACCAAATGAAATACAGCTGTATGTTGGAACCCACAAATAGATCACAAATCAAAAGGGATATTTATGGTATTTAATGCACAAAATAATTAGAGTACATAAATGCTACAGCCAAAATATCCTAGAGCAGATGTAGAAAGAACTTGCCTTAGGAACTCTAAGTATTTCTGGTGTTTCATCTTTGTTGTGTTGATCAAAGAGAGAAGATTATGTCAATTCTCAGATCACTCCCATTTTCATCAAGAAAAAGTTACCTGTACTCTTTGGAACAAGATACTTTGCTTTTCTTTTAAAACATTGTTTTTTAATTTTTAAAACAAAAAGCAAAGCTGGAAGTTTTTGCATGTCCAAAAATTTCTGTTGCTTTATGTGAGTTTTGGGTGTTTGTGGTACAGGAGAAAAATCCTTAAAAATAAATTTTTCTACAGAATTTTCTAGTCAAATACCTGTAACAACTGACACTTTTTGAAGAACACCATCACACCATTTCCTTCCTGTGAAAGAAACTACTGTAGTATGTTTTATTTAGTCATACGTATGTATGAGAAGAGATTACTGTTATTTACATGAAGGGGACAAGACCTCTGCCTAAATCACAGAGCAGCAGAGGCAGTGATAGTGAATGAAGCAACTTTGTGCCTCATGTTCCACATGTGGCCGGCTCGTATTTCGTAAATGATGTGCTGCTTCCCAGTCATGCCCTGAAGAGGATTTCTTGTTTTGCTTGCAAAATATCCTTTGCTTCTCTTCACTGAAGTAGCAGGCTGTCTTGTGACTGTAATCTTGACGACACCTCCTTAAGGAAGGAAACCCTGTCAACATAGATCACAATTATAGTGAGTGAAATTGGGACGCAGGATGTTTGTGGGTAATACCTGAAGATGTGTTTTCAGAAGGGATGAGGAAAAGCTAAAGAAGTACACTGATTTGGGTAGCAGAAATGGGCCCTGTGAAGGTGAATTTTCTTTTGCTGTTTGGGATACGGATTTGAATGTTGCTCCAGGCTCATTCTGAAGAACGACCGCATCAGTCCAGCTTTGTGTTGGGTTTATCCTCCCTCCACCCCTGTCATCAGGGTCAGGGGAAATAAAAGCAGGTGGATACGTGCCAGGCCAATTATTCTGTTGCTCTGTCGATAGCTGTTAGCTGCGGATGCTGTCAGCCTTTCGCACAACCAGGCTGAAGAGCTGTCAGCACTTAGAGGGAATTTTGAGCTGGATCGGATCAGCTCTCAGACTCCTCCTGCCTCTACCACAAATGCCCGTCGGAACATATCCCTTCTGATGGAGACCATACAATTTTTCTCAAATTAGCACAAAGGAGGGGAAGGAGTTCAACTGAAGTTTGGCACACATAACTTTTTATTTCTTCTTTGGCTTGTCTTAAGTGTTTTTTATCATAAGACTGAATAACTATTTATCTTGACTATTTGGTGTAAGATATGAGGGATGTAGATTGCTGTGTACTTCCTGAAGATATGTACCAAGGGTTCATGGCCTGTGTGTTCTGTGTGCATGAATCGCACTGGGAGGGAAGGGGGGGAAGCTTTAAGACTTCAGTGTGCTCCTTTATAGACCATAATTCACATTCTTTTGTGTATTGCAACAGTACTTTTAATCATGAAGATGGTGCGTGCTTTTCCACATCTGATGGAATGAAAAAGGGAAGGCAAACTTAGTCTAAGGACTTTGTTCAAAGCCTGGATTTTTTTCTTTGCAGCTAGCATTGCCCATTAGAAACAAAAATTATGCTAGTTATACTTGCAAGCCGTTTACTTCTTTATGTTTTTTTTTAAAAGAGAACATTCTTCCTGAATTTGAAAAATTCACTGAATTTGGAAGATAAGTGACTCACAGAATGGAAACTTTTTTTAAAAAAAAAAAGTACAGACATCACCACTTTCTCTTTTGTGAGCTCTTCAATACTTGTTATATTCAGGAATGTCTACAGAACTAAGGATAAAGCCCACTCAGAGTTTTTCAACCTCTAGGCGAATCAACATTCAATGAGCAGAATTCAATAAGCTAAAATTTCCTTATGGGGTAAACTAAATTCAGTTTGTTCAGTTTACTCACTGTTTTTTTGAGTGTTTGGTTTTTGGTTTTGTTGTTTTTTTTTTAACTTCCATATTTTCCTTGTATTACACTTGTGAATGAAATAAATGACAATAGTGCTGCACTAAGGGCTATATATTGCAGAAGGTACAAAATAGTAGGAGCTTACTGAACATCTCCCTTACTAGCATAACTCTAGAAAGGGGCAGGGTAAATTCTTTATCATTATGTGGTTTAAATTATGACTGGGTGTGTTACTGTCATGCTGTCTAAACTAAAAATAATCTTTCAAACTTGACAGCATAGGCTTTTTTGGTCTGTAGCTTTCATTCAGCAATCCCTTTTGGTCTTCAAAGGGTAATGCCTTCTCTCATATAAAAAGTACCAGCCCAAACTTCTGCAGTAAAAGTAGCAATAAATGCGAAATTGTACGTTTGAAATGGGAATCCACAAAAGACTTACTTGAAGGGAATACTCAGACATAATATAAATAACAAATTATTTTGCATACTGAATAGCAACTTCGAACTTGTATTTGTAACCCAAGTAAATAACAGTAGTAATTTTTGTTGAGGCAGGTGTGTTACTTATTTTCCTTATATCATGGTTTCAGCTGGGATAGAGTTGACTTCCTTGCTGGCAGCTGGTTTTGGATTCAGGATGGGAGTGGTGTTGATAGCACACTGGTGTTTTTGGTTGTTGCTAAGCAGTCAAGGCCTTTTTTGCTTCTCATATTGCCCTGCCAGCAAGTAGACTGGGGGTGCACGAGAAGTTGGGAGAGGACACAGCTGGGACAGCTGACCCCAACTGACCATATGGTATGGATATTCCATACCATATGACATGCTCAGTATATAAAGCTGGGGCAAGAAGAAGGAAGGGGGGAACATTCAGAGTTACGGCATTTTGTCTTCCCAAGTAACCATTATGTGTGATGGAGCCCTGCTTTCCTGGAGATGGCTGAACACCTGCTTGCCTGCCCATGGGAAGCAGTGAATTCCTTGCTTTGCTTTGCTTGCATGTGTGGGTTTTGCTTTACCTATTGAACTGTCCTTATCTCAACCCATGAGTTTTCTCACTTTTACTCTTCTGATTCTCTCCCCCATCCCACTGAGGGGGGGGAATGAGCAAGCATCTGCATGGTGCTTAGATGCTGGCTAGGGTTAAACCACGATGTGTTTTAACCCCAGCTGGCAGCTGGGACCACACAGCTTCTCACTCAGTTCTTCCCCTCTCTCCCCAGAAGGGTAGGGAAAACAGGGAGAAGAGGAGAGGAAAGGAAAAAAACCGCATGGGCTGAGATGAAGACCATTTAATAGACAATAAGGGAAAAGGAAAACAACAATAATAGTGGTAAAAATATACAAGATGAAGTAATACACCATAAGTCACTCTCACCGTCTTGTAAATTGGTTGCCCAGCCTGTCCCAAGCAGTGATCGTGGATTCCTCCGCCTCCGGCCAATCCCCATTTGTATACTGAGCATGACGTCTATGGTACGGAATATTCAGTCGGCCAGCTTGTTCTGTCTATGCTTCGTCTCAGCTTCCGTTGGAAGCTGAAAAAAGTCTTTGAGTAATATAACCATGACCTGGCATCAACTAAAACAATATGCATTATCTACATACCTTTCATACCAAATCTGAAACACAGCAGCCACTAGAAAGAAAGTTAACTCTATGCCGGCTGAAACCAGGATGGTATCCATCCCTCATCTATGGGCCGTCCCTCTGGTGTTTAGGTTAAACCACGACACCTTATAAATCTAAAAGCTTTGCATTATTAATTTAAATCCTAAGTTAATAATAGTAGAGATGAGCTTATTTGATGGGATGTTTACAAGAACACCACTGGAGTTTGAGGAGGGCTGTTACTTAAGAGGGAGTAAGGATTGCCTTCCAGCCAGAGTGGGACACAGAACCGGCAATTGTTTGCTTATTTGCAGAACTAGAACTTTGGGCTAGGGATGTAGTCCTTAATTATTGGCATTTAATACACATTAAACATGAAACAAGTCCAAGTGGGTATAATCTCCCTATTTAGCAAGCCTGGGATTTCTGTAGCTGCCTTGAGGAAAAAGCAGGTTTGCTGCTCAGGTTCTGGGCTGTCAGTGCTGACCTGCAGCAGGGGAGCACAGCTTCAGCAGTGGTGGGGTCTGTGGAATCGGTTCCCATCAACCTCTGGAAGCTGGCAGCACTCTGGAGGTTCATAACAACACCTGCTTTCATCATGGTCCCTTGGTGAAAAAGACGAGCCCTGTTTTCTAAAAAGGATGTGATTTCCAAATGAAGTCATAAAAACCTTTGAAAGAGTGCTGTCCCCAGCATTCTGGGAGGCAGGGGTGGTAAATGGGAGGCTTGTGCTTATTCTGAACTCTCCACAAACTAGGATTTTGTCAGTGAAATAAGTGCTGCTGGTTTAAAGCAAGGCTGGGTCTGGTAACCATGGACATTTAGACCTCAAAACCTGCAGAGTGCTCATGTTTTAAGAGCCCTCACTGATTTTGGGGGCTGCAGGCAAGTATCTTTGTCCCTGACCTCACACAAGGGGCAATGGTGAACTAGCAATTACACCAGAGGAGCGAACCTGTCCTCTTCAGCTCTGTGAAGGACGTATGCATCTCACTGGAACCAGGGGAACCTTGACAGCCTTGCAGAAAGCTTAAGGGTTGCCTCAGGATGCACAGCCTGAGGGCAGTCTCTGCATCTGGCCCCTGAAGGTCACCATGGGGAAGGCCTCGTGATGCAGCTCAATCGTAGGAAGTCCAGCAGCTTTGTATGGTTGCGTGGCCAGTTGGCATTAGGTTTGAGTGCTGGATGTGTGGAGCTGAAGTGCCTCCTTGATGAAGACAGGGCAAGCAAGGGAGGCACTGTGAGGACTCTTCCATGTCTCCCAGAGAGAGGGGGAAAGCATTAGGAAAAGGAAGAATAGGGCCTGTGGCTGATATTGCTGAAATTAAAAAGAGGACACCAAAATGAAAGATTTATTGAAAGGCAGTCAAACAGTGAAAGGATAAGGAATCAAAGTTTGCATTGCCTCTGAAGAGTGGCTTAGTGTGGGCCTTGAAGGGTTTACCAGGCATGCTCTTGCAATGGCCTGTCTGTCAGGCAGCATGTGTGGGGCAGGGGCTCCTGCAGCACTTCTTGGGCTACCTCCAAAGCTGCCCCATGTCCCTCTGTGCACAGGCAGTTGCCAGGCTGCCCTGCAGCTTCTGTGGTGACCTCCTGTCCTTCAGGCCAAGTCTCCCCGAGGTTCTTCCTGTTGGTGCTTGGGTGGTTCCACCAGTGCACCACCGCCTCTGAAGCTTTCTGTTGCCAAAAGCTGTGCTGCCACAGGCTGTAGCACCTCCTGGGTGCCATGGTGGAGGTGCTGATCAAAGAGAAGAGGCCCGTGAAATTCGTGATGGCAGGCACAAACCAGAAGCGTGGCTCTTTGCGAGCTAGGGTTCTGTGCAGAGAGAGAGTGCTGTCAGGAGAGCTGTGGAGAGTTAGGGGGGGCTCCTTTTCAGAGGGAAGAGTTATCTGTTGCTCCTGGCCACGGTTTCTGCTCAAGTGCTTGCCAGCAGCAGGGAAAACTCTGTATTTCATTGTCCTGTGGTGCGGCTCAGGAAAAGCTGCCAAAGGTGAGAAATACTGTTGTGTTTCTGGACAGATGCTGTCCTGCTCTTCTCAGCCTTCCTTCCCACTCCTGCCAGGTTCTTCATTCAGTGGAAGAAAAGATTCTGCACTGAGGGATGCCTTATGTCAAGTACTGCCCCCAGTTTTTTGTAACTTGGTCTTTCTCCTGTGGAAGTGTGTCTTGCTTTAGTGGGGTAGGGGCAGCCTTTGCTCCCAAAGTCCAGTCTTTCTTCACGGATTAGATGTGCTTCTAGAGGTGGGAAGAGGACCCATGTGGCCGTGCCAGTGTTTGCTGCTTCACCCTGCTGCACTTGGCCCGGGCTTTTGCTGTCCTGGAGATGAGGCAGTGTCTGAGGGGGAGATTTACAAGGAAAATTGGCCTTCATTCTCTTGTCACTGAGCTGGTGGCTGTCTCACAACATGACCGGGTTGGTTCTCTCTTCTGCCTCCTTGTTCCACCTTATGAGGTGCTTGTGGTGAGGCTCAGGTCTCTATTCAGGACCTGAAGGAGAGGCAGGAGAGGGAGAAGCAAAACCCCCTTTTTCTGCTGCCCCAGACACAAACAGCCCATACAAAATCGATTGCACGGTTGATCTGATTTTTTGCAGGGAGGGGAGGTTGCTAGTTTTGTTGCTTGTGGGTGGTCAAATGGCTCTGACTTCTTCCTGCTCTCCTCATATGCACTGCACAAGCGAAGCAGGGCAGTCCCAGCTCTTCAGTGTCCCATCGCCTCCCCTTCTCAGTGCCAGGTTCACGTGCTGTTTGCCCTCACACCCTGGGTGCTCCCTCCCTGGAGGAAAGGCAGCCGCACACTCAACCCATTCAAACTTCCATCTGGTTGACATGGTAGACAGACGTCTGGCACAGTGGAGTTGGTGCTGGAAAGCTGCAGCAGCCTCCAGCTCCTTGCCTCTGCCCTGGCTTCCCTCTGCTGCCGGCACGGCGTGGTGGAGCAGAGACTTCACCTTGCTGTTGGAGTGCTGCTCTGCTGCCGGTGACTCTGCCTTGCCAGCAAGGGAGCCAGCTCTCTGTGGGAACCGTAACCGCTGAGCGGGTGCAAGTCAATTTAAATTTTATTTTTTTATTTTTTTTTTCAATTGAGATTTTTGCAGCAAGGACGGAGAAGGGTGTTGCATGGACTGCTTAATGCAGCTTCCAAATACCCAAGTACGTCATTTGCTGCGTGGTTTTTATGCTGGTCCAGCTTAGGCTTTCTTTGATTCTCAAAATTTTTGTCATGTTTCTTAGCACCTTTGTTGTCCCTTACAAAAGGAGCACAGGTCTACAAAGGATACATGAATTGATCCAAAATACATCATCTTTGCTATACTGTAAATATTTGTCTCCATATGTAATAAAGTATTGGATATATTTGATGTTTTTAGAAGTCATTATTTCAAGGTGAAAACATCTTCATATTGTGAGGCAATTTTCTAATATTTGAAAAATTGGCCATATGAAGAAAGTTAGATATCTGTATCCTATAAGAGTGATTTACTCTTCTTTGAAGAATAATTAAGCCTATTTTATTGCAGTCCTGTGGCATCACAAACTGTTAGTGGTTTTCTGTGTCTGCTTCGACAGATAAACTTGTTCTTTAACCATTTTTAAGGTTTTTAACCTTAAATGTTTAACCTTTTAAGGTTTTTCTTTTTTTTTTTTTTTAGTGGTTATGAAGTAGTTTATAACAGTATTCAGATGATACCTGAAACAAGTATGAGAATGTTTTTTTAAAACTTTGCTGTGAGAGATCTCTTTCTGATAGTCATTTACAATACCTTAGAGCAAGCAGTCCTTTGGTAAGTTGTTCTCTTTAGCCATTTCAATTTACTGAAGTCGTCTATGACTTAAACATGCTGAAAAAATTTTAGAAAATTAACACAACATTCTTATGTTGAAATGAGACTATGTAAAAATGACATTGTGGGACTCTAATTCTAATGTCATGATGAATTCCATATAGAGAGCTTGGTTCACAGCTTTCTACACCTGCAAGACGTGCAAACGGAACTTCAGCTGTGAGTCTGGGCCTTGCACATCACCAGGGGCAGGTTCCACAGGACAGTTTATATCCCAGTTGCCCCCCAGCTATCTCGTCCTTTCTCAGGTTGTGGTAGTATTGCTTCTTGGCATGGAATTGGAATTTAGTTAACCAGATGTATCACTTGTAATTCCATAAACTTTAGATTAATGAATAAAAGGAATTTTAAGGAGGTTGGGGGGGGAAGTGTTTTCCTATATACATGCGGTTAGGTGTTTTCAGATTCTTACAGTGAGCATCAATGAGTACACTGGTATAGTTTTACTTTGCTTTCAGAGCAACATCTAGCAATTAATGAAAAGCTACCTGTTACATGCTGGTTCCTGTATTACAAATGTTGCATTTAAAAGTGAAAAGAAAACTTAAGTTTCAAAAATATTTTTCTTTATTTGGCTTTAAAGTTGTCACTTCAGGCAAAACAGAGGAGCAACAGAAAAATCAGCTTTGACTTGCCCCATTTGTATTAAACACTTTGTCCATTACACTGCTTCTCAGATCTTTATTTAGTTTTAGTTCAGTCTAAAGTGCAATAGTTAAGTTATAAATACCACACATCGCCTCTTTCTGCTTAGGTTGTGATTTTTTTTCTGGCTGGGGGACAGGTTGTTTTGTTTTGTTTTTTGTTTTGTTTTGTCATAAGCTGATGTGCTATGCAGGGGCATGCTGTGATGCCACAGCTGCAGATTAATTGAGAATCATGCTGGTAAATCACACAGCATGGAGTTCTGGCTATAGGACATAATGTTTTCAGGGAAATTAAAAAGAAAAATTATTCCTACCACTGCATCTCTATTAGTTTGGTAATGGTGTGATAATAGACCTGTATTCCTAACTGACATCCACTTGATAACATTGCTTTGGGAGAGAGAGTTATAGGGAACAAGCGGGGAACAAATCTTCAGTACAAAGTAAATTGAGCACAAAATACCTTAGTAATCTGCATAGTGAATAACAAATCACCCTGAAGCAATGCAAAGTCATAATCCCATTTCATTTGACAGATCCAGGGTGTCTGGTATAGCCTTATCTGTGTTACGTTCTTGCGTGTATGTTTCTAGGTGATTCTTTTTCCAAGTTCAGTGGCATCTTCTTTGAGAAAGAATTTTTATTTTTTTTATATTTTATTTCCTTCCTATTAAAATTTTGGCAGGACTGTAATAAAGACATTGTTTTCAACTTCAGTGGTATCCAGTGGCCACTGTAAAGCTGTGGGCAAGAGCAATGAGAGAGGGAGGCAAGTGGCCAGAGGTGAAAACCCTGCAGAACCACCTTTGTAATCTGTGAGCAATATCACCCTGATAGTGGAGAAGCATTTCTCCAAATCAGATACTTGTAGCTTTGAAGTATTGAGCCCATAGTTGCGTTCCTAAAGGAATTGTACCTGTCTGAAGACAGCCCAGATTTCACTGTCACTCAGAATAGAAACCTTTTAAAAAGGTCAGTATCCACAGCCTCCTTCCTCTGTCCCATCAACAGGATACCTCCAGAGGCTTGTGGTTTGTCCTGTGTATTTTCTAATTCTTCTATTCTTTTTTAATAGAAGGATGACTTAGAGCATGTCTGAATGCTTCTCAAATATCCCTTGACTTTTGCCACCTCTTGAGGGAGAAGTGTGATTATAAAATCTTGGTCAGGGAAGTACATACCCTGTAAATCTCATGTGCCACTATTGAGAAAACAAAGTGTCTACTCTGTGCCAGAAACTAACTGTGTATTTATCATCTATTTACTGTACAGGTGTAGTCTCAGGTTAAAGCCTGGTTACATTAAATTTTAGTGATGCAGGACTATGTCCATTGTCTTTTATTTACTTCAGTGTTGTGTAGAAATACAAGGTTGTCATTCATGAAATAAGAAGCAATTCAAACACCTTTCATAAATCTCCTTGTAAATCTTTGCTGAACAAAACCACAGTGCTGTGCTTGAGGTAACTACTCAGTAATGTCTTCAAGACAACTAATGCTTTTGTTAGAGGATCATTCTTTCTGCAGCATTATATTTAAAGGCACTCTTAAAAATCACCAGCCCATTTATTTTTTATTTTTTTTTAAACTCAAGCTGTAATTTTTTTTTTTTTTTTTATATAAGACTGCCTAGTTTTAGAGGTAGTCCCTTCCTCTATCATAATTTTGGCAGTTTATATGTAGGGTTGGAGTTTTTATGAGTACAGCAAGTATTCAAAGATGTTAGTTTTTACTATACTGGGTCCAGCAACTTTCAAACTATCATTTGGAGAAGTTAGTTAGTGTTTAAGGTGTACGTATCACATGGTCTGGCACTGGAATACAAATGCGGTTAACTTAATAGTAAAATAATTCTCTACTCCAGAGTGGAAACTATTAATTAAAATAGCTGAAGCTCAGTAAGGTGTTCTAAAAAATACCAGTTAGTAGCCATTTTACAACTTCGGATTATAGTGTACTAAACAGGGAGAAGTCAACATTTGAAGAAGACATTCATGTGCTTGATGGCTGTAGCATGATGCAGTGCAGGCTGTTAATCTGTTATTGTCTCATAATATTTATACATTTTTTTTATGATAATTGTAACTTTTGTCCATGTGTTCTGTTTTAAGTTCGCTAGCTGGACAGGAAACTTTTAACAGAAGGATTTCAAGAGAAGGTGAATTTGGAGTGAAAACAGAAATTTAGTTGCAGTAGGCTAGTATATGCACAGTAGTATGATCTGTGTGGTTGTGCCGTGATCAGGTTTTATAAAGGTTATGATCAGTGTGTCCCATGTGCACAATGTGAAACCATGTGGTACTACAAAGAGGAGGAAAGTTATGTGTATGTCGTGTTGTGCCATTGCTCAGGGTTGAATTTCGTAACCAGTGAGGAAATTGGCATGATTAATTTTAATGTCTCAAATTCTGAAAGAGCAGTTCCTTTTAAGGACCTTGGCAGTTAATTTCTGTTTAAATGCTCATGTAACAAATGCACTAAACTGCATGTTCTCCCCAAATTGAGGGATACAACTCAGAGACAAGAGACAATATGAGAAAAGATCTTGGCATAACATGTTTAGCAGCCAAAGTTGGCATGCGATTATCACATTATGTGGATGCACTGCTTTTTTTGTGCAGAGCAGCATCACTGAAACATGCTAGAAGCTGGGTCTGAGAATGGAAGTTGCATGTATTAGTGGAGATTAAAATCTGGCAGACTTAAAATGCAGTCAGTTCCTGGAGGTGGAAAGGAGTATTTTATTTTTTAATACAAAAACTTGAAAAACATGCCTTCTGTCCTGTTTGGTTGTAAAGAAGGAAGGAAGTCACTCCTGCCTTGAGTCAGAGAGTTGAGAATCCGAAACAGTTGAAAATACGTAATTGCCTGGGGAATCCTAATATCTGCATAAAGCCTCGGTGTCCCCTCAGACTACATGGATTTCAAAATGATACTTTAACTGCATATTTTTTTGAGGTACAGGCTGTATTACTGTGATGGACACCCCGTAACTCTGGAACCTGGTGATGAAGGATGACTGGAGGGAAGGATATAGAATTTGAGAAGGTTGTGGGTGTGGGGATGTGAGGTTGGGTGCAGCAATGAAGCCTTGTAACAGACCTGGCAGCAGAAGAGGCTGAGTCCAGCACAGGTGCAAATAAACTTTGATAGGAGCTCATTCATCTCAGGCACCATATCTATTGAACTGAAATACAAATTTCTAAGATACAAACTCTGTTGATGTTCACAGAATCACCAGGGTTGGAAGGGACCTCTGGCGATCATCTAGCCCAACTGCCCTGCCAGAGCAGGGTCACCTAGAGCAGGTGGCACAGGATGGTGTCCAGGTGGGTTTTGAAGGTCTCCAGAGTCGGAGACTCCACCACCTCTCTGGGCAGCCTCTTCCAGTGCTCTGCCACCCTCAAAGGAAAGACGTTCCTCCTCATGTTTAGATGGAACTTCCTATGTTCAAGTTTGTGCCCAACTGTAGTTCTTGTCCTATCACTGGGCACCACTGCAAAAAGACTGGTACCATCCTCCCGGCACCCTCCCTTTAAGTATTTATAGGCATTGATGAGATCCCCTCTGAGCCTTCTCTTCTCCAGACTAAAAAGACCCAAGTCCCTCAGCCTTTCCTCATAAGAAAGATGTTCCCGTCCCCTAATCATCTTTGTAGCCCTGTTGCTGTTCACTGAATTACTTGTCTACCTATTTCTTTAGAAGTACAAAAATCCTTATAGATGACTATTCATAAGGTATGTACTTGCTTCCATTGCTAACCCTAATGGAACTAGGTGATTTCAGATTGATACCAGCTAATCACATACTCGAACCCATAAATAAAATAATTACTTGTAAAGAAAAGCCAAGTCTAAATTGGTGATTAGGAAGATTATTCCATATGCCAAGGGTTAGGCAATGACAGTTATATGTTTTCCCTCAATGGAACTGTTCAACAAAAGGAAAAAAGGTATGTATTTCAAACAAAAACTAAGCATGAAAAGGAAACAAAGACCCAGACAATGTGAGAATGTGCAAACTGAAGTGGAACAATGTAGACAAAAGGAGCCTTCAAAGTGACCAGATACCAGCTGTTCTGTAAACAGAGGAGTAGCTCAGAAACTAAGGAAGCAGTATTTTCTTTCACCGATTCTTTCTGCATTTTGGAAAAACATCAGTTTCTAAGCAAAGGAATGTTCAGCCTTATTGTAACAATTAGTGTCAGATCTGAAGAACACTCTTAGAAAATTGAAATGAAAGGATACATCAGTGCAGTAGCAACTTCAGTTCTTCCGTCTTCAAAGATTGTCAGGTTTTGCATTGGAAGATGTTTTATTAAACATGATAATATGCAGAACACAAGTGATGTTTCCTTGGTTTCTATGAAGCAAGGAGTTTTTCTCCCGCAAAACAGTGGCATGTAAACACAGCAATGGTCAGGAGATGATTTTAAGATTTTTTTGAAAGAATCAAATAGCAAGATTCATTACTGGGGCGTACAATCACTTTGAGTATGTTTATGATCTTCATTAGGCTTCGTACTCTGCAGCTGCCAACAGTGGGAGTGAACCTGTTAACTAATTCAGAGATGCAGTGAGTATTTCCCATAGAAGTAGCAGCATAGCGGCTAAACAGCTAGCTCTGGTTTTGAAGATGGGATGGGAACAAAGGAACACCATAAATCTCTTGTGATGCCATCTGGAAGAGACATGGACGTTGCTTTGATAAAAGGGCTTCCTTCTTACCATGTCGTGGAAACACCTGATGCTAAAAATATTACTGAATACATGCTTGCAACGGCACATGGACATGCTAATTACAAGCAGGTGTGACAGCCAGGTATAACCAGTACCTGAGAAAATTGTGACTAACGTGTTTGTGGGTGGAAAAGAGACCTTTTTTGCTAAGCACCATGCTGTTCAGTATCTATTTCTTTTGTTTGCTTGCATTTCCCCTGTACAGCACATTATGTTCCCCTAAAAAGACTTACCTGGTGCAGCAGAGAGACTGCCTATTTGCCATGCCCAGCCATTGAAGGCGCTGAGCTAAGCATAGTGGAGCTGATTGAAGGAAAGGAGGTTATATCTCCCCTGAGATACTCCTATTTTTTATATCTGGAGAAAGTTGGAGCCAGCAGAAAGAATTAGGGGGAACAGGGCTAGCTGAGTCTTTGAAGCATAACTAGAAATCCCTGAGAGAGGGGGAGGATATGGTGGTAATAGAGGGAAAGAGGCGTTTCCAATTGACTGTGTGGAGTTTGACGCAATCGTGGAAGCACTAAAAGGTTGATGCATTGAGAGCAAAGGCTGGATGGATGGAGAAGAGCCCGTGTGAGGATGCAAGGGAAGATATGCTTACAGATTCCTTTTATTTCTTTCTGGTTGAGAATTTGGAAACTGGAGTTTTGACTGCAATATTAGCAACTAAATAGGAAAAAAAAAAGAGCGTGGAGAAGCAAGGGAGTAGGAAATGGAGAAGACGAGTAGAAAGTTGCAATCGTTTCAACTCCATTTTTCCTGTTTTGACTACAAGAAATTGTGTAGCAAAGTTCCGAAGCAGCGTAGGACTTCTGTGGTGTTGATATTTGTATAAGGTCCTGCAAGCCTTCCCTCCTGAAATCCTTTAGTGTTTTTTTTGTTCAGTTTGCATGTTTAAAGTACAAAATTCCTTGTGCTTTGAACAGAGGATATGATAGTGCCTTCATAAAATCTTGACTACCTTAGAGGTAGTTGCTAATATCAACTACGGGAGGGTTTTTTTTCCCTCTTTCAGTAAATGTTTTCAGGTTCCCCCAACCATCTATTTCTCCAAAATTTTACACTTACAATGTGAAAAAGTGCTGCTAAAAGTAACTGCTAAGCAAATTTATTATTATCAGATATGTATTATCATACATCTTGAACACTGTTAAACTGGATTGCTTGTGCTTGTTACTTTTGATTACTGATTTGCTCCAAGTCTGATTATAGTCCATTTTGTTAAACTTCTATTGCAAAAAAGTTGGTGCATGATCTAAAACACTTAATGTTTACAGATAAAAAAATGTTTGTATCCCCCAAACTTGATGAATTCTGTTTCCTAATTGACAGAGAACGCACTGTGTTATTTTTACGGTGTATCAGATGGGAAAAATACCTGTTTTATAAATCTTCCTATATATTTGCTACCAACAGAATGCACTGCATTTGTATCATTTATGAACTCATGGAGTGATGGTGGACATACCTTGCCCTGAAAGGACATCTTACTGGGATCCAATTTTCAGCTTTCACATGAGAGTAAGAATCAACTGCAGGTGCAAATCAGTGGAAAAAATAGAGTTGTGAAATCTATATGAAAGGCACAAGGAGAAGGTTAACACAGGAACTGAATGGCTAATATAGAATAATAAGAGGAAAATTTTACAAGGCAATATCCACAAGTCAAACAGCAGCATTAGCCAAGTAATTTTCAGCAAGAAGGTGTTACAAGATAAGTCTCATAAATGAGTTTATCCTTTCTGAAGGTCTGATCTTACATATGTTAACTGGGCAAAATGCTCTCTGACTTTTAGAAAGTTCTTATGTGAATTTGGTCTCCCTGAGATACTCAGGTGTGGTGCAGTAGTATCCCTGCCTAAATCAACGTGTTCTTGCTTTTTGGGTTTTCTTAGTTGTTTCTAGAGATGTCATAGATTTGAAAATAAGATACAAAATCTGAAAGTTAATTTCTAAGTTGAATATCTTCTTATAAGCCTGTGAGCATGTTTAGAGATACACCTAAATCTTCAATATTAATATAAAAGTTTCTGTATCTTTGTTGATATTACGCAAAAGCTGTAGAAAATTATAAAGGCTGGCTTTTCTGTATGCCATTTCTGCAGTCAAGAGAACCATAATCAGGGCATACATCAGGTCTTTGGAGGGTTTTCAATGTAGTTAACAGGGTTTTTTTGTTCTCTTTGGCAAAGATTTGTGAGAACATTTTAAATGTTTGTGTGGTACCCCAGATGCTCAGTTTTCTGAGGATGTGATTTTGGTGTTGCAGTAGTGAAGGGCTGAGATCATATGGTATTTTTAAGGTATTAATGGCATGCCAAATTAAAACAAAGTCTTAAAATCTCCGGTGGCAAACTAAAATCTCTTTACCGAGATTATAGTTCTTGATTTACAGACTTGGAAATTCTCAGTGAAACCCCTTTCTTAACTCAAAATTAATAATTCTGTTCCTCAAGCATGGTTCTTATATTGAAGTTTAAAATTTCATTAATTTATTGGCCTCCCAGTGAGCACGTTATTTGCTATACCCAGTATCTGCTAGCTGCAGCAGAGAGCGGGTGCCGTGGCCCTGCCGTCAGTGGGAGCCAGCCTCAGCATTGCAGGATGCGGTCCGTGCAAGCCCCTCTCGTGTGCCTGGAGCGGGGAGCTTGGAAGGGGTGGCCGGCTGCCAGCCGCCCTCTCCCTGTGCCTTTGCAAGGCCACTGTGCCGAGCAGTCCCGGGAAAGAGCCACAGGCTGGCTGCCCAGTGCAAAGGGATCAGGACAGAACTTGTGAGACTTACTTATCTGGCATCAACCACTGAATTTCCATGCAAGTTTTTAAAAAGTGGGGGCAGCAGTCACTATTAAAAACGGTGCTTTCATGGGTCATCCCTTAGGTAGAGCAAGATACAGGAGAAAAAAAAAGTTTTGAGGCCTTTTGGTTCTTTGATTTTAATCTTGATCTCCTTGTCAGTTTTGGGACTGTTGAAGACCAGAAGCACGTCTAGCTTTATGGATACTTTTACCTCCAAGCTTCTCACTAAATCGAGGTGTCAAGGTGTCCACAAAACTAGACCTGCTTCTTCACAGTCTGGTCATGACTTTTGGGCTTACCTTTATGCAGAGGCAGAATAGGGTCTGCCATAGACCCAGGGCAACAATGTGACTTAGCCATGATCCTGCTTCAACTAGGCCAGATCCCAGGAAGGCTGGGCTGGTGGCCAGTGCTGGGAGACAGGAAGGCAGCCAGTTTCTCCAGAAACAGCACTTCTGTTACAACTCCTTCCTGCTTCTCTCTTCCTTTCCTGGGGCGAACCCCCGATCCTTGTCAAAGTAGTAATGCATCTTACGTATGCTGAGCTGATTCTGGGCAATGTGTAGCTGGCTTGGATTTGAGAGGAGAGAGGTCAAATGCAAAAGTTAGAGGAAGGGGTAAGTGTCCTCAATTTAAAAACACATTAAAGGGTTGCATGACCATCTGCAAACGTAGCTGGTAGAGGGAAGCTTTCTGGTCCACTCCAAGTGTGTGCCTTCTGGATGCCCCTGTGCTCACTGGAGATTTACTGTTGCTGGGTGAGGCAAATGGACTTCTGAATTTATTTATTTTAATAGACATGATCACTATAGCTGTGCTGTTTTAGTAGCTAAATAGAAGGGAGATCTCAGTAGATGGAAAGTTTGCCATAGCCTAAAGAGCCACACTTCAGTCAGTAAGTCTGGCTGCCAAAAGGATTTGTTTGAGCAAGAGTAATGTATTGGTAGGAGATGGCTTTGCTTCAGTTTTACATGAAATTATTTGTGTAAAACATCTGCTAAAGCTTAACCCTTTCACAGTCCACAAAGGTGGCTGTAGTCAAGTTAGATGTAGAAGTTATTCTAAAGTGTTAGCTTTTTGTTTTTTTTTCTTTTTCTTTTAATTGATCTGGCTAACACTGGCCAAACAAGCTTATTTTTGAATGTTTAACTAAGTCATAGATCTGTCTCATTCTCGTATTCTGACTATGGCACTTTTGTGTTCATTGTGATAAAATTCAAAAGGAAGTAACAGTTTGCTAGGAAGATAATTTGAGAAATGAATCAGAGTGACTCAAAAAGCATGTAGGTGTTAGGGTGACAGCTGGTTTCAGTTCATAAATAACTATTTTGATAACAAGACAAAGGAGAAAATAGAAAGAAAAGTTTTCAAAGAATTTAAAAACAAACACGATTTCCATTGAACTGTCTTGCAAAGGAGAGGAAGGGAAATACAGTGGAATATTTTGCAAAGCAATCTACATTACAATGAAGTTCTTGTTTTCAGCGGTATTAGTATTGTATGGATTTTTTTGCAATTCCCTATATAATGTGTCAAAAGCTAGCAGCATATTCTGCATAGAGACACTTCTTATGTCAGTATACAATTACATTGTGCTTTTTCACTTAAAAATATTTCCTGTATTTTCTCTAACTTGGTTTTTTTACTCGCTTTCTCACAAGGGACCAAATTTTGGTTTTGAACTGTGTGTATTTTCTGTTAAAACGTGATGTTTTCCTTGTGTCTTCCTAACACTGAATTTAGCATGATTTGTGCATGGGATGTTTCAGTATGCTAATAATGTTACTGCCCTTGAACTGATGCAGTTTTACAAAGAGGTCTGTACGTGTCTTACTACCTTATTTCTTGAGGAAATATGTACTAGTAATTAAACAAAAGCAGTAATTTTAAAATATTGCTATGTATGTAAGTTAATGTCACCAGGGAATCGTGGACTGGTTTGGGCTGGAAGGGACCTTTAAAGGTCATCTAGTCCAACCCCCCTGCAATGAGCAGGGACATTTTCAACTAGATCAGGTTGCTCAGAGCCCCGTCCAACCTGGGCTTGAACACTCCTAATGATGGGGCAGTAGCTAAATGGGTGATTTCACTTATCTATGTTTGTAATAAAGTTATAAGATAATACTTACGGTAAAATTATGTACTTCAGAACCATAAGAAAAAAATGAAAATAAGGCAAACATTTGATACAAATTTAAAATTTTCAGGTATTGTAACTTTGACAAGTATTAGGTCAGACAAAACTGCTGTAATCGTATCTAAAACTCACTGTTTTTCATTTGCTGACACTTTGAGATAAAATGCTTAAAGTCCCTTTCATGGACCTATAATGAAGATATTTATTTTCTTAAAATGTAAATGTGCATGTTAATGAGAAATGATTGGTAAATCTATTATGAAAACCTGTCTCTTGAATATGCAGTTTTGCCTCCAGTTTTGCATATGAATTTGACCCAGCTAAAAATGGTCCTGCACCTGGGCCCCCTCCTGCTGGCAAAAGTATTCTTGTTATCTTGGGACAGGGGAAAATGGGAGCCACCATCATGAGTTCACGTGCCACTTCAAACAGTCCGAATTTCCTTCTGAGCAGATCCAACGTTTAATTTGTATTTGTTTCCAGGCCAAAGATCATGTGGGTATTGGTCCTCTGGCCCTTACAGTGAGAATCCATTTTCCATTAACTGGACTTTGGTTGAAAAATATTGCATGTTTAATAAGAATCATAAAGCAGACTGGATCTCCAGTACACGGTGCTGTAGCAGAAAGAGAATGGGCTACGAGAGAGATTAGTAAGATTTTTGAGTCGCAAAAGCATTAAGCCAGTTTAAATCTATTGGTTAAGCTGCTCAAAACTGGTAATGCATTAATCTTGAGCTGTGGTGTGTGAGCACAGCCGTTGTTGGTGTGCATTAAGACATCTCCGTGATCACCTTGTGCTTAGCTCTTTTTCAGACTGAGCAGTAGCAGTCCCCTAAGTCTTACTTAAGGTGAAATACGCAGAAGATGGGTTAACGAAGCGTACACAGCGACTCTCAGTAGCAGGTGTCTGGTTTTACCTGCTTTACGGATACCAGGACTATAAATTCGGGATGGCCGTGGCTGTCTCTTTCTTCTGCCATAGATCCATCTGTCCCAATTTGGAGTCTTGAGCCTGGTTTGACCCTCCTTCTGCTGGTGGATCTGACTGACTTCCACCCCTGTAAGGGCTGCAAAAGCCTCACTCGGTGGTGGCTGTGAATCTTAGCTTGACTAGTCCCGTGCTGCTTCTGCACTTTTTTCATTTCAGGTTAGTGCAGTTAAAACCCCAAGTGAAAAGCACTGCTACGGTCTGCTTAACTGGTGTAAAGGTCTTCCAGTCCAGAAGTGGCATGTCATTTAGAAATTCTTTTGACGATTATTAACTTCAATGGTTTTGAAAATGACAATGTTGTTTGTTTTTTTGTTTGTTTTTTTTCTCATTCTTTTTGAACCCCTGTTTTATATGTGTGTGTTTTTTGTTTTTTTTTCCTCTGCCTAGACCTGGTTAACCATTTCTGTGAACAGGTCCTCAATTTTTTACTTTGTCCCTACTTTCCTGTCGTAGCCCCATCTTCCCCTGGTGTCGACTCCGTACCCTTACAGCGCACAGGCAGTCAACACGGCACACAGAACGCAACAGCGACCTTCCAGAGGGCCAGCTATGCAGCCGGCCCAGCCTCCAATTACGCAGACCCCTACCGACAGCTGCAGTATTGTCCTTCTGTTGAATCACCATACAGCAAATCTGGGCCAGCCATCCCACCTGAAGGGACCTTGGCTAGGTCACCTTCCATTGATAGCATTCAGAAAGATCCCAGGTGGGTGAAACCTTCATTGTCTACTATTTCTTGTTCGTGCAGAGGTTTGTAATTGCAGTTTGCTTTGTATGTTGCTACTGTTGAATATTTAAAAAAAAAAAACCAAAAAACAAAAAAACACCCCAAAAACTGACCAAATCAAAGCTGTGGTTGTACATGAAAGGTTCTGTTTGCCTAACAGCTTTGTCCTACTGTTTTACCTTGGAAGGCTCTCATGAGCTCTTCTGTGAAATGAAATGATCGGTGTGGTCTTGAATGTGTGTTTACGTTTAGCCTGCTTTCAGTAGTGCCACCCCTCAAAAGCTTACAAAAAATAATTTTCTCTGAAAATGGGAGGAGTGGTATGACAGTTTTGACTCTGTAACCATTGTGGATTGAATTTTCAAGTTGCTCCTTGGGCAGAAGTTGTTACAGTTGTTGGTTTGTCTGCAGTTAATATTTATAAAAGCTGCAGAAAAGGATATTCTGGTATTGAACAACGAGAATGAACAGTGTGGAAGCAACACATAATCAGGCTTACGCTTCACCCTGTGTGTTGTGCGGGCTTCCAATGCCAGTACCCGGTAGCAGAATGTATGGACTACAGCTTTGCAGAAATGGTCGTTACTGTGCATGCTTTTTAAATGTATAGCATAACTTCTAGTGTTGCTGTGAGGCATGACCATTCTCATATACCGAGGGAAGGTGCAAGGAGGAAACTTTATAGCCATACATACCCCAAGCAGGCAGGTGGATGAGAGAGAGTGAGTTTTCTGGCAAATGATTTGACTTCCATGCTAACAGCAATGGAAGTGCTAACTGTAATCCTCAATGCACTTGGTGATTTTGTTCAGTTTTCTGATGGAAAAGAAGGCAAGTCTCTTTGGCAACTTTAGTTTAAACTTGTTGAAAGTGTTAATTTATACAAGGTTTTTCTATGGCAGATGGTGTGATTTATTTATTTATTTTTGTTATGTGTAATTTAATGATAGGAGAGCCCAAAAATTTGCCCCCAGCAAAAATGCTGGAGATATTTAAGCAACAGTTTGAAAAGACTTCTTCCCCTGCACTAAAAAACAGATATTCACAACGTGATCTCTCTACTCATTTAGCATTATAGCAGTTCTCTGTGTCTCTAGCGAGGAACACAACAGCAGCTAAATTTTCTGGCACATCAGAAGCATCACTGCTCGCAGCTACTTCAGCCATTGCAGAGTTTTACTTGTTGAGAAAAGTATCTTCAACCTCTTTTTTTCCTTAACTTTTGATATTCTTACAGAAATTAAAAAAAATATAATCTGAATTCCTCCCCTTCTTCCCCCTGCCCCAGAGCAAACATTGGTAACCAGAGGGACAGTCTTTTTCTGAAACCTTGGTATTTTGATGTACTTGTATTCCAGAATATAAAAGCCCATGAAGGAAGGAAAGATTTGCTTTGTAATTGTCGCATGTTCAAATGTAATAGAAATTACGTTAGGAGTGCACTAAACCAGAGGAGAAATTACTGTAATCCATATGACGTGTTCTTAGGAGAAGCACGATGATGTTGAAAGCACTATTCCCAACAGACAGGAAAGATATATTTACAGTATCTCTACAGGTCCTAGGCATAATATCTTTTTAAGAAAAGGTTGTCTCTATTTAGTTGCTCTTCTATCACTTCACAGCTGTTACTCAGCTACTGTATAGGATACGTGCTTGTAAAAGAAGATTTCCTTTTGCAAATTTTTCATTTGCCTGCATTTTTATTCTTTCTGGTCTTGTGATACCATTTGTGTGTTCATGAGTATTGATTTCTGTAGGTAAAGCAGGAGCAAGCAGGCATCCAGGTATAAATTGAATTTGATAAACTCTTTAGAGGGGATCATTAAACATTATTACCAATTACGATTAGATGGATTGGGATTTTTCACAAAATAACTTTTGTAAAAGAGGTTTGCATTACTCTTGATGTCATTCATTTGATCTGTGGACTGTGCGTGGCATCTCTTACTTAGTATTGCTGCCCTTACTTGTTGGTTCAAATAATTCTTATAAAATTATGTCAGAAGCACCCCGACTATGTTGTGCCTTAGTCTCTAGAAGCTGTAGTCCACTGTCCCCAGAAGCTATAGTCCACCTGGGCAGACTGGCTTGTGAAACTGTCTGTAGCTCACAGCAGCTGCTGATCATTCATGGAAAGGCATTGAAAAATTGGAAGGTGTTTGGAGAAAACTAAAGCAGTCAGGAGACTTTTAACATGTCGATTTCTATGGATAGACTACAAAAATGTGGATAAATGACAAGTGTGGAAAGGGAGGGACAGAAGACTCTCCAGATGCTTGAAAAAATATTATGGAAGGACAAAAATGATTTAGGGTAGCATGTGGGAGGTATAATTACAAGTACTGGCTTTAATTAGGAAAAGGAAAGCATGGCCCAAATACAAAAAAGACTTTTAATGGCTGTGTGAGTCTTGGTCAGCGGATGGACTTTGTCAACTGATAAGACTCCTTACAAGACCTATTGCTGCTTTGGTTGGCTGGGTTTTTTTGTGACCAACGTGAATCGTGGAGGGGAATAGCAGGCGTCATTTTCAGCCACTGAGCCTACCTGTCCAACCAGGCGTCCAAACAGAGGCTCACTGGCAGAGGAAAAACTGCGAGACAAAAGCATACTAATTGCAGGCTTTTGATTAGCGTTTGCTATATGTCACTGAGTTCAAGATGAGAAGCAGATACCCAGAAGAGAGCGTACTCATCCTAATAAGCAATTAGCGTTCCTAAAACTGAACATTATTTTCTGGAATCTTCAATTCAGGCGGAATTTCCATCTGAAGTCCCAGAAAAATGGTTGGCAGGCACTGATGTGGTTGACAATTTTTTCCATTGTTTTCACCATGTAGTTTGGATTACTAATACTCCAGTTTTACATACGTATTCTGAGCTGACATTTGGCAAATGAAATTTTAGCTCAACATCTGTTCTGCATCATTCAGCTGTCATAAAATGCAGTTTAATGTTCGTTAACACAAAGTTTAGGACAAAAACTAGTTTTAAGAAGTATCAAGATATTTATTATTGAGTTTGTGGTAGGAGATAATTTTTAATTTATGCAGGCAGACTGCTAGTTGATACGAGCTCATATAACAGGTAGTAAAAACTATATACATCTATACTGGCAGAGAGTCTGCAGCTTTCTTATTTAAAAAGGAAATAAGCCCTTTATCACCTGTCAGAAATAAAACAAGTTCTGAGTATGGAAAATGAAAAAGTTGAATATCAAAGATAATTTACAGATTGATTCTTTAGAGCATTCTTTTATGTTTACTTCATGTCAAAAAAAGAAGAGAAGCATGCAGTAGGGCTGTGATATAAACTGTTTCATGCCATAATCTCTAGTATGAAAAAGTAGCATAGGGAGGGAGGGAAAGCATACAATATTTATTTTCTAATTATTGTCTTGCTTTTGGTTCCTACTGAACTGTGAATGAGAGAAGTCACGAGTATTTTCAAGTATCAGAAATACAGTTTATGTGAGATTTTCCAGTCTATTTTCATTTAAGGAAGATTAATCTGTCTCTTGGCACCAACAAATTATCTAAGGTTTGTCTGTTCCTAGACTTTAGGGAAACTGGGGAGCCCTAGAAATAAAAATGCCGGTATCCAACTGTCAGTCTGTGCGCCTTCAAATTTTTACTCCAAAATATGAACCTGACAAATGTGTGCAAATTTCTTTAATTTTTGAGTTTTTAACCTACTAAGAAACCATTTACGTATACCACTGCTGCTAAATCACACTTACTGCATAACAGATAAAAAATATGTAATTTTCACATCCTTCCATTTAAAGACATACCAATGAAGTTTTGCAGTACAAGTGGGTTTGCTTCTTCATGGACTCACTGTGTCTGGTTTGATGGGTTGAGTCAACACGTTTCCTTCATTGTTTTGTGACTTCTTATCTGCTTTTATGTACATGCCTGTATACACATATCTTCTCCTGCAAAGAAGCTGGTAAGAAGCTGAGTTAACAGCAAGAATTATGTGGAATTCACTCCATTAAGGCTATCAAAATGAATTTCAGAGTTCAAATGTCCATTTTCGTATTGCATTGAATTATATTGATCTACACTTAAAATTTTGCTTTATGGCATCCCCTTTCCCAAGATAATGTGTTTCAGAACACTTAAAACTGTGCAGAAGAAACGGGGTAATTCGGTAAATTAAGCTGTAAAGGGTTCATTCTTCGTTATAGAGCAGACTACAGTAACGATTGGGCTCTTGTTTAAAAAAAATAACCAAAAAACAAGGCAACACAAAACCACTAGCAGTAGAATCACATTCCAACTTTACAGGAAAACAAAAATTTTAAAACCAGCTATCTCATACTTGTTCTCACCTTAAGATCTGTCTGGGTATAGGTCAACATGGAAACAGAGTTTTCTAGGTATTGCGTGATTTAACTGTAATACCCTGAGACGTTTCTGCTCTGTTCTGTGCTTTCAGAGTCAACTTTCCATTTCATTACCTCTGCTGGCCTTAATTTCCTCCTAAGCAGAAGATGACAGTGCTGTCTGTCTACCTTCTGAACTTTTAAATTGGCTTGCTTTCCACTTATGAAAGGAAATAAATTAGATCAGAACATTTTCTGTGGACTGTAAGTTTCAAAACTCATCTTGCGTTTTTTTCTGGTGTGGTTTCCCCTCCCCCCCCAAAAAAAATATGCTGTTTTCAAAATGCAAGCTAGAGAGCTTTCTTTTTCTGTAGGAAAACTGATAGAAGTAAAATAAACTCTAGGTAAATTTCTGTGCTCCAGTAAAACTGCTTATGAGATTAGCACACAGAGTTGGAATATAGCCTGTTAAAAGATAAGTGTTTCTGCAGGAGTCTTCACGACATATTTAATCTCACTTTGTTCAAAGGATTGTCTCAGTGTTAATAGTGTTAGTCTACTGTAAATCTGAATAGCAGCCAGGCACTCGGAACAGTGTAACAAGGTAAGAAAATAACAGTGTAAACCTGCATGCGTGGGAGATTGGACATCTTGGTGGGAACGTGTCTGGTAGCTTCTTTGGGAAGGGTTGTCACCTTCAGAAAGAAGCTCCTGGTGGGGTAGAAGGCCTTGCTGTGACTACAGTACAGCTGGTGGCAACACTGTGCAGCACTGCTGTGATCAGTCCTCAGATGTGGGCTTGGGTTTTCAGAATCCAGAGGGCTGGTGGTGGTGGTGGGGTGTCTCTGGCATAACTCTCTAACCTAAGAGATAAAAGATTGGAGTTCATATTCCCGGTCTGGATGAGACAGAACAGGGCTTGCAGATGTACTTCCCCACTTTTATATGTCACGATGTGTGATAGGCAGCTCTTCTTTTTACTCAGTAGTGTACCCTTATCTGAAATTAAAGGTAAGGGTGGGGCGGGGTGGAGAAGCCATGGGAAACATACTTCTAGTGGATCTGAGTATGTAAATGTTTGGCAATGTAGGCTTACCTCCAGAAGTAAACGGTTCGTCTTCCTAGGTCCTACTAACACCCTGCTAAGAATTTTTTGCATCAAATTTACATGAGCCTGGCCTGTTGTATCGGTAGAACCAAGCGGATGGTGTTTGAGAGTGCTCATTTTGTAGCTCTGTGTTTAAGTATATCTTTCATTCAGCAAGGAAATAACCTGGTTTATTTTCCCTACGTAAAAATTGTACAGTCTCTCAGGCTTCAATGTGTACTCATCTGAGTATGAAAAACTGACCCTAAAAGAAAATAAAATGGAAGAGCCTAAACAGCACAAAAATACACCTAATTCAAGAATAGCATGTCTGGAGCAAATTGCAATTCCTCATGCAGATCCTTTCTATGTAGAAGGCATTAATTTTTACTTTGTGCACAAAATAGTTTTGAGAAAACATTGCAGGTACGATAAAATAAACAGCAATCTGTTTCCCTTTCCTGCTGTAGGTAACTAAGGATGAAGCCTGCTTCCTTAAAATAGGTGAGGTGGGAATCCATAGACTATCCTACGGTCTGTTAATTTGGGATTTCAGGAGACTTACTTAGCCGGAAACCTTGGCTGAAACGGACTTTCCCAGAGAATAAATGAGGAGCTAACTGGTCCATGCAAGTGTCAATTTTGGGGGAAATAGAGGAGTGGTACCTAGAACTTGGAAAACTTATTTTTGTGTGTATTTGAGTACATTGCTGTATATGTCAACAGTTTCTGTCTGTCCGCTGCTTACATCGAGGTGGTTTTTAAAGGGCTGGGGAGGCACTGGACGTAGATGAAGTCATTTCACAGTGCAGCAAATGCAATTCAGTATGCACAAAAGCATCCGCCTGTATTTGCTATTTTTTTCTCTTTAGAATTTGCCCCATGTTGTTTAGCAACCTCCTTTCTCTGGGAGAAATGCTTGAGGGGGAAAAACAAACAAACAAACAAAAACAAAAACCACAACCAAAACTGAAGTGTACTCTACAGGAATAAAGTGTCTGTGCTTTTAGCTCACGAAGCGCTACTACCCACTTTCTCTCCTCTATGACTAGTACCATTTTATTGACACGGCAGAAGGCCACTCCATTTTGTTGCCATCCTATCTTTAAAGAAATCTGATCCCATTATTAACAAACCTGCCCTACTGTAATCCCAGAACATCACAATTTCAGTGTATCACAGTAACGCAGACGGTGTTGGTCCATGCAGTTTGAATAATGAGTCTGTCCAGAAGGGCTTACAGTTCCTAAGCCATTAGCAGAGTAGAACAGGTTCTATGTAGCCATTTTATCTAGTAGGTTATTTATGCAGTATACAGGGTATAATTTTGAGAGAGATGATGCCTCGTTTCTTGTTTTGATCTGAAAGTTTGGCTCTGACAATCCTCTCCCTCCACCAGAAGGTAATTCCTTTCCTTTATGCTGGAATGAGAGAAGTGAAAGGCCACTTATGTACTTGTCAGTGATATGGGTCATTCAGGAGGACAGTGGCAGGAGTTCTACATAGTGTTGATAAGTGCACATCTAATAACTGGGTCAGAGACGAGACCGATGACTGCTTTTTGGACAATGTTATTCTTTATTCCCCCCCAATAATGCTGGTCTGCCACTTGAAGAACAGCAATAAAGCCCTTTCCGCTGTTTCTTTTTTAATCTGTTGCGTATTTTAATGGCTTCGTTCATGCAGGAAGAAGCAGGTGGACAGTGTACCTCATCCTTATACTGTCTGTAGCTCATTTCTGGTTCTTGAACAGCATAATTGAGCTTCTAATGGTGAATATACATCTCAAAGCAGTTTCTGCCTTTGTTTGCCACGCTTTTTGCTCAGTATCCTGTGGCTCATTTGCAAACTTTGACAGATGCAAGATCTGCGTGGTGCCTTTCTGTGATGACAGACTGTAAGAGCCAGAAAATATTGTAAGTATATTTTCCAACCAGACATTAAAAACATGGGGAAGAACCATAGTTTCAGGCTTTACTGGGCTCATGTAAGCTGTTACAATCTCCTGGCAAGATAAAGCACATAAGCAGCTTCTCAGTAGTAACTCTTGGACATCTCATCAGCCAAATGGATAGTAACGATCTTACTGTTTACAGGGATGTTAAGAGTAAGTCAAATTTTGAAGGTGCTTCAAAGTTCAAAGGATAATCTTACTCTCACTTCCATGGGAAACATGGTGGGAGGGAGGGAAGGGAAATGTATTAGCTGGAGGAGATGAATATGAAAATTTTCAAGAAGTTTGCTAAAATCAGGACACATAGTCTCAAATTTTGTCATTTAAAAAAAGCAACTGAAAATCGTCCTCAACACTGAGACATAATTTGCTGTGCAGAGGTTGTTAGTTTCTGAAGCTGGACTTCAGTGTAATGTTGCGCAACTATTTTATAAGCAGGAAACAAAAGCCAACTAATTTTGTAGCCATTGTACAAAATGTGTCATTGAGAGTGCGAGGGATTTCTGTAAGAGAATACGGCCAAGAGTTTGCTGAAATAATGTTTCTAGTGTAGAGTTTAGCTAAAAATAATGAAGGGAAAGAATGATCAACAACATTTATTAGTTTCTAGCTTTAACTTTATAGCTTTTATAAATTAAGAGCCTGACTTTAAGAATCCTAGTTTTATGTAGATTAACTATGTTAGATGGGAATGGACCTATCTCTGCCAGCTCACTCAAGATTAGAGCCTGATGTGAAGTCCAGCCCCGTGCCTCTCTCCAGTGCATCGCTCTTCTTCTGGCGATCTCAATCACCTTCACTTAGATCTTTCTTACTAACCCCGCTCCACTGCCCCACTCCAGGAGCTCGATGAAGAAGTGAGGTTCAGAGATGCATCACAGTTCTTAGCATTAAGCAAGTGGTTTCCTAGGAAGCAAAAGCCACCAATGATCCCATAGAAGTCCTACAGCCATTGTTGCCAGGGAAACTCCTAGTCTCTAGACTTACTGTGAAATATTTGATCTTTTTACTTGGTTTTGGTTTGTTGTTTTTTTTATTTTTAAGCCACTGCAGCAACAGTGGAATCACTTGCTGTTTAACATGCCACCCACCTCTAATAATTTGGGGGTCACGTTTATCCTCACCATGCAATGAAGTGGAGGGATCTGGATAGTTGAAGACCCGGAAAGAAATGGAAAGGTTTTCTTAGCCCAAAGGGTGATGGAGTGAAACCTCTATGTTTCTTTGACATACCTACGGTAAAAATATGGAAGAGTAAGGCACTTGTGGGGAAAGGAGGAGCTGTGCAAACTCTGTTTCACGGTAAAACAAATAGTTTAATTCAGGAAATGAGCAAAAGCTACGCAAGTTTAGAGAATAAAGTAATTGAATTTAGTTTTTTTACTCTTTAAAAATCATTTGACGTTAGCTTCCTTTTGTTTCCGTACCAGGACATGATATATTTGGTTTACATACTACATTTCAAAGAGGAGGGCTGGTTTTTGGTTTTATGCTGTTTGGTGCTGTGTTTTCCCTTCCATGTACCTGAATTTGAGCATCTTGAATATAAAAACTTATTTTGAAAGTTTGGCCCTGATAGCTGATAAGGCTAAAGAAAAGTGATCGTGTGTGTGTATGTAGGTGGAAGTGGGAGGAATGAATACCGACAACGGAGGTGTAAAACTGTTTCTTAGTAAACGCAACTCCCTTACCTTCCTGTTAGTCAGGATTGTGTCAGGTTTCTGTGTTACCCTCTCTCAGAAGCTGTGCTGATCAGTCAGCCTGACTTGTTTCAGCTCTTGTTACTGGTATGAAAAGTGGTCGCCTCTTCTTGACTCCCTGGAAAGATTCAGAAACTAAATTTCCTGTAGCTGCTTTTTATGCCATTTCCTTGTCCTTAAAATATTCATGCTCGATAACTTCTCTCAAACCACTGCAAACTAATGCGGTTTGCATTACTAATTGCAGTTCCACAGTCCTGGCTCTCTCCTTGCAGAAACACCAATATGATTTCTGCCTCCAAAAATCGGCAAGGTTATTTCCACAACAGTTTTGCAGCATGGGGTTCTCCTATTTTTGATTTATAGATGATTGAAGTGCAGAATAACATGTGACCTTCATGTATCAAACAGTTTCTGGCACAGTAAAGAACTGACCTTGAATCACCTGGGTCAGAACAAGGTAGGGGGCGGGGAAGTTATTTTATTTCTTAACATGTCTCAAAAAAGAAGCAGGAAGGTATTCCAGAAAATTCCAGAAATTCCTCTGGCCTAAGGCTTGAGACGGTGTATAAGATGTTAGGTATAATGTTCATGACCTGGTATTTTCCCACTAGCAATGCACTGAGGTGGGTGGAAAATTACCACAATACTTTACCTTGGCCACAGGGTGACATGGGGACAGCCTGTGACCGCAGTGTCCGTTGGCATGCTCTGTGGAGGGGACCTGCCCATGGGACTTACTGTGCAAGGGCATGATGCTGACTGGAGATCTACTGATCCCGTGCCCCTTGTATTAAGGGCAGAACAGTGCCACGTGTGCAGCCGAGGGTCACCAGACGTGGGTGGTGACAGGGTGGAATGGTCTCACTCTCCAGCACCAGAGGCTGGAGCTACTGCCGTGTTGCAAGGAAGACCCGAAGGAACAGTGGCGCTGAAGCCCAGAAGAATGTGCAGGGACTCCAGGCAGAGGGTGAGCCTGAAGCAACCTGCAGGTCTTTGTTTTATTTGGAGTTGATGCTTTCCTGGTGGCTGAACGATATTACCGCCATCTGTTTTCAATGCAGTGAGCCGAGTATCTCTGAAATGTGAGTGCGCAGTTAGTTTTCTGCTCGCAGAGAGTCTGTCTGGGCCTACTCACAACTGGTATTTTGCTGTTAATAAGGTTTACCTTAGTGTAAGACATGCAATATTTGAGCTATTTTAGTCCATTGTAATTCACATCCAGTGGTTCACGGATTGAGCTGCCTTTGTTGTTTGGTGACGTGATCGTGCGATTACATAGGTGTTTGTATCACCCGACCTAAATTTATGGTCTGGAACGGCCTTAAAATGGATGGCAATTCCCCCCTCCCAAGAAGTTGGCTTTTGTAACAGGTTACCCTTTTTATGCCTTTTTGAGTTTTCTGTATAGTTCTGTGATTCCTTCCAGTAGCTTTTAATAGGGAAGGCTTGACATTTTCCTGCATCCGAGTAGTTGTCAAATGTCTTGTAAAACTCTGGCTGCACACAAATTGGTGCACAGAGGATCCTTTAGATGTTTTGATGTTTGATAGCTTTTTCAGGAAAAAAAATGGGAGAAGAGGTTTGATTTCTCCTGTGGCTTTACCATCCTAGCTGAGAATGGAGTTGCTATGGATAGCCAAATCACAAAACCTCCATTTAGGCAAAGCTTTTCCTCTCATGTACGTAGAGATTCTTTTAAATACATAAAATCTTCTCTGGGATGAAATCTTCTTTGCGTTAGTCTTCTCTAGTGAATGTTTTGTTCCATTTGTCAGCAGCTACGTTTTTTTAATGAAATTTTATCCTAAACTGTAAAGGTTTTATCTGCAGCTGCTAAGGGCTAACAGATCCTGTCAGCCACTGCATTTTCTGTGGCACCTCTCCAGCAACCATCTGTTACCTTTCTGCTTCTGCACAATTTACAAACCAGAATTTCCCCTCCTAAAAAAAAAAAAAAAAAGCCAGAGAAGTGCTGCATAAAACCTTCCTTCTGAAGTATGTAAGATTATATATGCTATTTCAGTAAAAATGGGGGTCCAGTTCTTGGGTCTGATGAGAGAGACTTCAGAGCAGTTTGATTATGCTGTATAGGAAGAAGGAGGCTGCCTTTTCACAGGGAGAACTTCCTAAATGAAATTTCCTCATTGACAAATGTGCACATGTGACTTTCACAGGGAAATTCAAGAGCTGATGTGTCAAAACGCGCACCTCTCCACCTTTTCCTTTCCGATTATGGGTTCTCGCTGATTCAGTTCTCAAGTCAGCTAGCTGGAAACGCTTTCGTTGAGGAGCCTGTTTGTCACCCCCTATATGCTTGTAGTCATATCGGTTGTACACACAGGTACAGTGAAACTGAGCCTAATAGTTCCTAATCCCCAGCAGGTTTACTACTAGGCCAGATTTGCCTCCTAATAATAAAGCGAGCAGCTTCTCAGAATAATTTGAAATGTGAATGCAGAAGCCTTATTCTTGTTCTGTTACATATTCATTGACATAAAGCTGTCTGATACTGAACTTAGATCTACTTTCCTTTTGCTATTTTATTTTAAAATCAGAATTTGGCTTAGATTTTGCTCTTAAGTCGCATTAAACATGACTTAGTTTTACTCAGTTTCAGTGAAGTGTTTGCGTTGTGGTTTTGTTGGTTTTTTTTTCAATTAGCAGTGAGAATTGGATAGGAGTCATCAGCTTCTCAACTGTTTTTCAAGAATCCGTGATGAGGAGAAGTCTGCATTTCGTTCATTAAAAGGAAAAAAAAAAGTGTTTTGGAAGGGTGAAAGAAAGAACGGATAGAGCTGGTTTCCCTCAGAAGAGTGCTTATGGGGGAAAAAAATGAGGAAAACAATCTCCGCATCAATCTCTCTAAAATTTATTTCAGAGCATTATTTATATTGCCTCTGTACAATTAAGAATGGAATGGATGGCAGAGGAATGATAGAGCTGGTAGGTGACAGCTGAAACGTGCAGAATAGTGAAGGTAGCCTGTCACGCTTGTGCTGACAATTTCAGTGTAGCCTGAAGGATAATGAAATGCACAAAATCATTTTCAGAAAGATTTTATAATGAACTAGTTATGAGCTCACTTCTCTAACATTTTAAACTTCTTTGGAAAATGGAATTCTCTGCACATGGTATTGATTTAGTTCCTTGGTATCACAGGCTTCTTGGGAAAGCCAAGCTCATGGTGCTCCTGGTTGTGCTCAATATAAGTAGTATAAGCTAAATCTTGCAGACTTTTCAAAGAGGAAATTCCATTTACTTGGTAACATAACTTCAAATGGAGTAAATGCAACCATACAAAGAAACTTCTAAAAGGAAATTTGACAGTAAGTTTTGATCAACAATGGTTAAGAGGCAAATTTAGATTTTTGGAGACCTGTTAATTTTCATAAGAAAATTAAGAAGATAAAACTTTCATATGATGTTGTATTAGATTAAGATGAAAAATAGTGAATTTCAGAAATTCAGTGACAGTAGTTTGAGGTTCTACGTTTGTTCTCAGTACAGGCAGAGGCTGGGGTTTTAGCAATACATTTTTTCTCCACTTTGTGAAACTACCTGTGTAGGGGGGAAAAAATGTTTAAAAGGCACTGTTGCCAAGTTCACTGAATATGTGCAATGAGAAGTAAACAGAGAAAACTTTCTCAGTCTATTTCCTCTAAAAAGCTCCTGTAGTTTCCCTGTACCTCTGTTAAATGCAACAGCTGAGTCTCAGCCTGTTCACAACAGCTAGAAGCAGTCCAGGGTTTGTTGGATTTTTTTTTTCTACTTTCAGACAGGTAAAACGGCTTGATTCAAACAAGAAAATAACATTTCTTACATAGTAACTGTCTATTAAAGTGACTATCACTCAAATGTTAAGATGTCAATGTAAGAAGAGAAGTATTTTCTACTGCCAGCATCACTGTAGAATAAGAATTTTGTTTCAACCTGGATGTCATGGATCCAGCTTTAAAATTTTAATTAAACCTATATAGAAACATTTTAAATTTTTCTAGTAAGACTGAAGTTTGAGCTCATTTCTCAGTGGTAAAAAAGAAAAGCAAATAAACTTTTAGTAGAGCGAGTTGTAGTTTTTATATGCTGGCATTTGGTTTTGGTTAGTAACTGCAGAAAAATAATAATGATCTTTTGAAATAAAAGCCAGAAAAAAGAATGGAAACTAGAGTAAATGCAGCTTTTGAGTTTTCTGGGAATTCAAAGATCTACTGAGTGCTTAGAAAGCTCAGAGGGAAGAGAGAGGGCCGATTTCAGCTGAGTGTTGTAGTATTGTAAAAAAAAAACCCGATCTCTGACTTTGTTTCTTTTACCTCAGGGAAAGAACATTTTGGGAAAGAACACTTGCTTCCTCATTCTCCCCAAATCCATGTAAAATTTAGGATTTGTAATACTGAATTCTCTTAGGATTCCATTGAAAAGAAGACTGGTGTGAAGATTTATGTATTTCTCTCCATATGTGCACGTGATAGTGTGTATATGATGCATGGATGATGCAACTCCTGTGAGAAAATGCAACTTGGAATGGAAGTTATGAAGAGTGCTTGGTGAATTACCAGCCTGTGCTACTTTTTAATATATAAAACAAAGGTAAAAACATGGATTTGTGCTGCTGTTTCGGCACATCTTGCTGGTATTTAAATGGTCCAGTGGTTTAGTTTTGCTGTGCATGCATAAAATTGCTGTATGTTATTTAAAATTGCACATCCCTGTTCCAAAAAGCTCATGTTCAAATTGAAATGAAATGCAGAAAGGTAGACTGATGAAGAACAAGAGAAAGTAGAAAGGAAGGCAGGGTTAAAAATAAAAGCAGTTAAATTGTTTAATTATGTCAGTAGATTTACTTCTCTGAATCAGTTAAAAGCTTTTATTCTTCTCAACAAATAATTACTGGTATCCCCAGACTGCTTTTAATGTAGTCATGTTTCACTGTTATTCTGGTAAACGTGTCTTAGTAGAGAAAATCCAAGGATTAAGACAGGGGTAGTTTCTTTCTGGCTAGGTCAGCTGTGAAAGCCTGTAAGAAGGATGCCGTGTGAAAACTGCAAAAATCTTTTTTGGAAGACGTGGACAAGTATGTGCTCAAGGTTGGTGTTATAAAAGCATTTCAAAGAGTGCAGCAAAGGGCAGAACTATGAAGGACCTTGGACATCTATGAAAACTATGTGGAAAATGTAGCCAACTATACTCAACAATCTCATGCTGTCATCTTGTAAAAATCAAAACTACTGTGAAAGCTTGGTTGCTGGAATAACAAAAAAGACATGTTTTTCAAATAGGCTAACAATCTAAATGCTCAAGTATTAAGTCTAGTTAACTAACTTGGAAAAACAAAAAATACGTTTTCTTCATCGCTCCACACTTAGCATTTGCTAAGTTTAGCTTACTGCATATATGTATAAATACATGTTTGTGTATATATGTATGCATATAGTATTAAGTAGGGCTTTTAGGCTGAGTGCAGGTTGGCCATGGAATGTCTCAGAAAGCAGAAACACGGAGTGCAGGATTTTCCACAGTGACAGGACACTGGAAGACCTCCTGCCTCTACCCAGCCTACAACCTCTATGCAGTTTGTAGAAACTTCAGTCTTTGTGTATATAGTATAAATACAAACTATAAATATACATACGTATACAAAAAAAATATATATAGTATGTATACATATATAGAATCCATAATCCATGTATACATGGCATGGAGCTATATGCTGTTAGCTTGTGTGTTTAGGTGGGGATATGGGGCACAGGAGCAGGGTGTAAGTTGGTGGTTTGTTTTGTTGGGTTGGTTTTTTTTTTTCTGATCAGAGGCACATCAGGTTACTTTGTTTTATGAGAAACAGTAGGGTAGGTACAGTGTGAGTGGAGCCTCCTTGCCAATACAGCTGGCTGCCGCTGAAATTCATTGTGTAGAAGGTGATAAGCACTTGGCCTCATGTAGACCTCAGCTTCTCTAGCACTTCTCACACAGAAGCATCCTGTTCAAAGGACGTGGTCTTTCCAGAGTCATCTTCAGAAAGGATATATGGTTTTTATTTGTGTTCTCTACTTCAGGTAGAGCCATTGTCCTTATGGTCTTTGTACTGGTCAGTCCACAGTATCTTCTCTATCTGCTTTGAAATTATGAGCTCATGAGCTGTGAATTTTACATACCCAAATTCAATTGCAGCAGTTAGTTTTATTGATGCTATTGGGATTTGCTTGTTTATAAAGTGGAAACTGCAGTATCATTTTAATTCAGTTGTATTTATGATATCCTTTGCTGACAGACATGTCAATGAATGGACATGTTAATTTTCAGTATTTTAGTAACAGGCAAGTTACGGAGAATTTCATGTTTTTTCCATGATTTCAAATACAGAGAAAGTATGGATGCTTTGTTTAAAACAAAAGTAATCTGAGTATCGAAAAAAGAAAGTTTTATTGCCCTGGTTCCACATTATTGAGTTGTAGCTTAATACTCTACCTCAGAGACTACGTACACTAACGTAAATCAACCAGACTGACATGTGCTGCACCAAATTACTTCTGCACAGATATTATATGAAGAATTGTAATATGTGATAAGGAAGTGTAATTCTGAAGTGACAAGGACTGTTCTGACTTGGTTTATGTCATCTGGTATGTCTGAGAAAGCCTGTCATCTTATTAGGGGTGTGATATTTGGAAGCTCTACCCCACTAGAGCCAATGTGTAAGATTGACATTCTTTTTGTTACATGACTGAGTTTATGATAAAAAAGAAAGTAGCTCTCCAGTTCAAAAGAGGTAAGGGAGTAAATAGGTTTTGGTTTAGTCCTAACTAGTTTGATTGCTAGGAGATGTTGCTCTTCTGGGAAGACCTGAACTTGCCTAACTTTAAAGAGTATTAATACTTGAAAGAGTATTAGTTTTTAAAGAGTAATAATACTTTTTGTATTAAATACATATATGTATTGTATTAAATATTTCACATATATGTGACCAAATCCTTCCTTGTGAAAGCAGCAGTTTGCTGTATAGTACAGCAAAGTTACTATTTTTAAAATGAGATTTAATTTTTGGCTGATACGGTACTGTTTTATTTTGGCTTTGTTTTTATGTTTGAATTGAGCAGAACTATTTCTTTTTAAGGACAATTATCCCTGATTAGGGTTTTAATTTTGCTTTTTAGGGTTAAAATCCCTTCTGCTGAGGAGTAGTGGAATAATTTAAAATGATGGCATGTTGCATCACATTAAGAAGATGCTTCCTTCTTTTGGGTAGGAAGCAGACTCCCAACATGCTTAATGGAGAATTATGTTTTATAGCCTGTTAGAGAAGACTACTCTCCATGGATGCTCGAGAAATTAGGGGAAGCAATAAAAGCCAATTTTCTGGTTTTACTGGGTAATGCTGAGGAATCTCAAAAACCCTACAATAATACAAATGTAATAAGAATCAGGTGAAGAATCCTTCTCATGTGTTACCCCACCTGCAAACCAAAGACTTTAGTCGCTGAAGTCCTTAGAATAGATATTTTCTTCCTGTCATGTTCACTCATTTGACACTTTAACTAGACATAGTTGGGTGATCTTTAACAAGTAACTAAAAATATGTAGGAGAGTGACAGATATAAAACTAGTATGAATTAAAATGGTCATAAGATTGACATGGAAATGTTTCATCTAAATTTGTCAGAGGGAAAAGCAGAAGAACACTTAAGATCTACAGTAAAGTAGACTTGCATGTGAACTCCAAGAGCAATATTCCCAGTTGTAAATTTTCTTCCTGCTGTTTTCATCCCAAGACGTATTTCTGGCTCCTAGGCTTCTGAACCCTTCAAATTTGAAGTATGACCTGCAGGACATGGGATTTTCTATCTAACGTTTGGGTGAACCGTAGAATGCATGTGTCCTGCCAAATAACGCTTCCTTGGAATGGCAATTGATGTCTGCCTTTATTTCCCCTTTCTTCTCATTTCCAGAGCCTCTAGTAATGTGCTGTGTGCCAGGGTGCACAGCCAGCTCTTCAGCCGTGGTTTTCAACTCTCAAGCATTCTCTGCTTCGAGTGGGAATTCTGTCCCCTTGCTTCACGCACGAACCTTTTTTCCCCCATCAAAAAGCAGGATACAAAATTAATTTTCTTGGGATAGCTACTAACTTCTGTGATGAAAGAGGAGGAATTCAGAGCAGAATTTCATTATGTCTACATAAAGTGCTGTGAATAGCTAGGACAGTGAAGCTGAACTCTTATTTTCTTACATGCAAAGAATGGTGTAAGAGGCAGTGTGACGATACTTTGGCTGTGAAGTGGAAGGCTTAATGCCTCATCGTTCAGAATAACTCAGAGGGAAAATTACAACTTAAATTTGGTAGTAGAGGAGAGACACATACTTGCCGAGGGACATATTCCTTGCTATACTACACACGGTATGCCTATGCTATATCAGACTTTGGTGCACATCTTGTTTATTATTTTAATTTTCCTTAACTGGCAGTTTTCTAGCTGGCAGAGCCTGAAGTTTTCAGGAACAGGTCTAACAGGGACAACCATGTTGGAGTTGGTAGAAGAAGCTGTGAGTGTTGACAGTAAGCTGCTGTTGAAAAATTGTTTATGGATTAGTTAATGGTAGAAACCCTTTGTGTATATCAGACTTCTGGGAAACAACACTGAAAACAATGTCTGGATTTCATTTATCAAAGTTACTGGATGCTAATTATGTAATTAAAAAACTTATCCTCACTTCACCTTAGAGTTTAGTAAGAGTAGGCATGTTATATTGATGATGAAGAGGCACACAAAACCTGATTATAACATGGTTGGTGTTTGTTTTATAGGTAGGAAATAATTTTTTTCACATTGGGTTACTTGGGCTTTGAGCTAGCTGGGGGTGCTTAGGAGATTATGCCTTTTTTTGCCTTCCCCCCCTCCCTGTCTTCTCCACAAATTGTAATAAGACTGGAGCAGAATTGAAGAGACATGCAGTTTATGGTATGCCATATGGAATGCCATATGGAAAAAAAAAAAAAAAAAAGCAGGGATCAGGAATCTTCTGTCGTGGAAAGCTAATGAATGTTTTCAGAATTAAGACTGACCTGAAAGCAATGATTTGACGTTGCAGTTACTTACTTTAGGTTATATCAAGCTGACCGTCGCGGTAACTTTGGAAGTCCTGCGGAAGAATCCTACGCTTCAAAAAAAACGAGAACAAGGGATGAAGTCAGCCTTTCCCCATAAAGGCAGTCGCTGAGGGATCTGAAGGTTCTCATTGCAAATGATTAGTAAAGTTGAAGACAATACAAAACCATGAATTAATAAAATATGGCATTTCTGAATGTTTGCTGGTTTAAACTTATTTTAATGTGTTCGTAGGTGAATTGTCTTTGTGTCTTCATTCTGAACTTACAAAACAATTTAAATAATCTAAATGACTTCAAACAAATTTCAGTTTGTTCTATCTTTTGTATATTTATTTTTACATAGTCGAAGAAGTACATAGATGCGTTCAGTAAGGAATGTGCTCTTCTATAGCTTTTTATGACTAAAGGAGTGATACAACTGCATTTCAGTCTTGTTTTCTAAAATATTAAGCTATGCTTTCAAATACATGAATAAAGTTTTTGTTTACTAGAATTTGAGTGTAGAGAGTATCTGAGGAGTATCTGGAGTATAAAATGCTGAGAGGAGGAGGTTTCTCAATGCTTTCACATAGGACGGCTTTCTTCACAAGCTGATTTACTATATAATTTCAACTTTGCTGTTTGTTTTGATGACAGTTTACACTTTTCTGTGAAGAAATAGCTACTAACTTGACAAGAAATTTCATACACTGTCTGTTTGCCAAACTTTTATTTCCAGTGTAGTAAATAAAACATAGTAGGCAAAATTGGGGAAGGCCCCCCCAAATCCTTTCAGTTTCTGGCAATCAGATGTTCCCTTCCATGGAACCTGATTGGTTTGGGAGGGAAAAGTGGTGCAGTAACAAACCTCATCTGAGATGTCTTCAAAGGAAAAGTTAATCCCTGCTTGCAGTCACTTACATGAGTAATTCTTCTGATATCAAGTTGAGCATACTGATTTAAAGGTTTTGAGAGTTTCATCAGTAACTGGGATAGCAGAGCTAAAAATAAGCTACATAATCAAAATCAGAGTTTCTTTTTGGTTTACGTATTGCTGAGGAGCAATTACTTTTGCTAGTACGTCCCTATCAGAGCAACCTGTAGCAGTTGGAAATTAATGACTTTATGTGGTGTAATCATTTACTTATTAAAACTGGTTCATAGCAATGTATTTAAATGAAGTTAAGTTACCCAGCTTTTTTAAAAGGGGATTAGATTGTATAAATGCCTGAGTATTTCACAGGTCTTGTGAGAAGAAATTTCCTTTTTATTTACAAAATTTACACTTTATATTTGAACACTTGGTCATAACTCATCTGTAACAGAAGGTATAGTATCTGATTCACAAGAAATGCTCTAGAATTTATTGGTCCACAGATATAAAACAGAATGGAAATTGTTTTCAACCTCTCTTTAAGTTCCTAGTGTTGAAGATGATGCCACTTTTCACTAAAGGTAAGCGTACAGTACTGTTACTGTTGCGAGGCAGCATAAATAATATAATATGAACCCAAGCCAGGCAGCCTGGGTTTTGATAACAATGTGCAGAACCAAGATTGTTCTGCAAAGCAATCGGAAAAACGAGGCTATCAATTGCTGTCTCAGTGGGTAAGTGGGGCAGCTATAGCTGAAAGCTAGTTTGAGTTGTCAGCATAAACTGTAACTCATGCATACTCTGAAATTACTGAATTCTCCAATGAAAATTGTCATAGATTGTCAAGAAAATCTGTTTTCTGTATGTGAAAGAAAGATACCTGTCTCTGGGACTTCCAGAGGACAGCATTTAAATGCATGACTGCCTTTACAGAGTATATTGTTTCTAGCGTGGGTTGGTTCTGATGCTGCAAATTTTATCAACCTTATTTTCCGTTGTTGTCTTCAGCAGAAGACTGGTCGTACTAAGGGAAGTGATATACGTATGCGGGTGGGTAGGTAGGTGCATGTGTGTGTATCACAGAACCAGGCTTAACCTGGAAGTCCAGGAAAGGCTGTGATGGAAGGCAATTACAGAGAAGGAAAAGGGGAGGATAAAAAAGGCCTGTGGCACCCCTCATCTTTTGCTTGTACTGTCTAATACAGAACTCGGCCTGTGGCATGTCACAGGATGGCCATTGCACTGCTATGCAGCCCCAGCATATATTGATCCAGTTTGGCTTGTGTGAAAAACAGCCATGATTTGGTTTGTAATAGTTTTTGTTTTGGTATTTCCCTGTTTCAGCCTTACCCGTGAAACAAAACACCACAATTCTAATTGTTATAAACACTAATTTTTGATACAGATCAGTTTTATTTCCGGTACTTTGAGATAAGTCATATTTTTTACATGATCCCTTTCATGTGTTCTTGCTAGTTATTCTGCAGCCATGCTTGCAAAGTGTGATCTACATTGTTTTTATTGTCGCCACTTGCTTCAGGCCCAGTGATATGTACCTATTCTCTTTAATCCCCTTATCTGCTAATTGGAAAATTCCTTGGAAATTTCTTGAGGTAGTATTTTCTTAACTCATTGTAACAGGTGGGAAGTCATATTACATCATACTTTTAGTTCATATACAGAACTTTACCAGAGAGATGCCTCAGGATGAACTCGTCCTCTAATTGTTGATAGTGTTTTGAGAAGCGGATAAGGGGTTGACCTGCAGTATTTTGTCTGGGATTTATTTTCATTGGTTGAAAGTGCCTTTTTCAAGGTTTTTGCTTGGGTTTTTGTTTTTTTGTTTGTCTGGGTTTTTTTTTATTTTTTAGATTGCTTGACAGAGTTTGATTATAAGCCATGTCTGCTTGGCATTAAGGTGGTTAAATACCTGCTTTATGCCTCCATAGGGGTTTGGGAATAGCGGTACTGTCTTTTGTACAGATGAGTTGTGAATAGCCTTCCAAATTGTAGTTGCGTTGTTCAGTTATGCATGTTTATAAGATCACCTGGCAAAAAAGCAACTGTACTGCATATGAAATCTTGTTGCCCACCTTCCACAAAAAAACCCTATTGGGTTCATGCTATATACCTGTCCTTTTGGCCACAGGTTAAATGCAGACATGCAGGTGGTCTATTGTTACTAAAAAAAATTCTGAGGGTGAAAAGGCAGAATACTGTGGTTTGAATTAAAACAAACAAACAAACAAAAACAAAACAAAAAAAAACCCCAACAAACAACCAGCAGCTTTAATTTTGTTCATGTTACAAGTTCTGATGTTTAAGAACATTTGCTATACAGGATGGGAATCCCATCTCATTTGAAAAGTAGCCACCATGACACTTACATGTTTGTCATACAGCACACTGAAAATTATCCGTGAGAGTTGTAGTATGCTAATTTCTTCTGGTACCCATACCTCTCTCTCCATACATTGAAAAAGATGACTAGACTTCAGATCAAAAAAAAAGTGTTGGCTTACTTTTTCAGATTTATTATTGTCTTCATATTATTAAAGTGAAAATCCTGTGGGATACTAGAGTTTATCCTGAACAACTGTTCCTTGGTGACCATCTGGGCTTTTAGATGATAAAACAATGTACTCATTTTTCCTAACACTCTGATATTGTGGAGTACAGTGCAAGATCTGTATTAAAATCAGCTTCCCTAGGGGGCTTCCCCATCATCTGTCTCTTTACACCCTCCCACTAAAGTATCTTTTTGTGCCCTGCTTACAGATTTTGCTTATATAAAATCCAAAAGGGAAAATGGCTTGTGTCGGTTCTGAGCATTCCTTACCTTATATAGGTTAAAGTAGTTTATAAGCTTACAAAATGTTAATTATTTCTGTTGTACTACACAACATGGAAAGAAATAAATCTTCAAGGTTTTTAGACGGCTAATGCTTAGGAAGCTTGTTAGCTCTGTGGCCTCCTTCCTGTTTATTACAAGATGTTACTAGGGAATGCATTTTAAGATTACTTCAGTTTGTCTAATACATTATTCTGAAGAGTTTTATGTCTAGATTGCCTGTCTTGATTGCATCATTGAATAACAATGTGACTGATCTAAAAGATCCTGGCCACAGAAACCATTTTGTTGCAAGAAGAAGGAACAGGCACAGCGCTACAGACTGAGGCATTACTCCAACAAAATCAGAGGAGGGAGTTCAGCCCTGACGCAAGTGAAGCTGCCCGTAAGTCAGCACCGCCTCGTTTGTTTGCATGGGGACCCAGGAAGGTCCAAGTGACCTGGGGGCTCTGAACTACACTGGTAGGGTTGCACCCCCTTAGTCGCAATTGGAATACATGCCTGCCATGCTGCCTGTCACTCAGCTTTGACTGACATAATTGTTTCATCTCCAGCTTGGATTTGAATGTGGAAATTAGGTGGCATAATATCTCTTTGACTTTTTACAACGGTTATTCTTCACTGAGAAAGAACAAGTGTAGCTGTGTGGTTGCCTCAAGCTGAGCTACAATGACACTGGGACCTCCTGTTCTAGGACAACCTCTCTTTCCTACTTGACCAGCGGCTGTAAAGAATGTTAATGAATCAGTTGGAAGAGCTTCTCTGTGAGGATTCAGAATCTGAAGCAGAAAAGCTTTGCTACGATCACTGCTCAGCTTGTATACCCTCATTCTGCTCAGGGCAGATGATGTTGATGGTTCATCGTTACTTGACTGCTGTATAAAACTCCCGAGATAGCTGCAGTAGAGTTGAGTCAGTGTCTTTCAGCTTGGAGCTTAGGGAAGCAGAGTCATCACTGACCAGACATTTTCTCAGGCCAGAGTCAAAACATCTTTTCAAGTCCATCACACTTTTCAAAAAAAAAAAAAAAAAAAAAAGACTCCTAGCCAAAATTCATCTGTAGGCAGTGACAGAGTAGCAAAGAACATGACATCTTCCTGGAAAATCCTTCTCTGAAGGGCCTTCAGGATGGAATGTTACTCTGTTTATTCTCTGATTCTCTATCAGATGATGAAAAGCAGTCAATCTGAGGATGCTGACAAACCCTTACGAAATATAATGGATTATTAAAAAAGAGTTTGATTTTCTGAGATCTGTAATGTTTGGAAGAGGGAGGAGGCATGAAAAATGTGCTAAAGCATCTACCCTAAAATGTGACTTCCTTTTGCGAATATATATCTTGTCTTCCTTGATGAAAGTGACCACTTACATTTTAAAACATAATTCCTTATGCCAATCATTCTGGGGATGTTTTTATCTATAAAATTGCAACTATCCTAAAGATATCCAGAAGATTTAGCCAGATAAAATAGAAGAGTAGAATAATGGCATGATAAGATCTTTTGTTCGAAGCGCAGAACAATCCTTGTCCCTGGGAGTCCACCTGCTCTCAGAAATGCCACTGTCACTAAAGGGAAAAGCCTAGTCAGGAAATGCTGAACATTGCAACTCGTTGAAGCCTAGGTTTGTTAAAGACCGTTAAGAATGAAGAAAAATGAAAGAAGTGAGTGCTTCAAAGCTAGTGCATTTTCTTCAAGTTTATTTTTCCACACCCATAGTATCTGTTGTTTCTTTCCATTCAGGGAAACAGGGATAGTTGAACTATCCATAACATTTTTGTACAAAGGCAGATGCTCCTGTGCTTCTATAGCTTAGTGAAGGAAGGATATTACTGAATAAAGAGAAGATTATTTAGCATTGAGTAAGAGATGATCCTGTCCTTGCAGACTAATAGTCTGTCTGAAACAAGGGCACATCATCAGCTACCTTAGGTAGCTAAATGCCCAGCTTCTGAACTTAAGGGGTAGCTGTTCTGCAAAGGTGGTATCTCAGCCGATTATCTGCACTGAAGTTGCCATGCGTTTTATTTTGGTTTTTTTATTCATCTCTAGAGAGGTGACAAGAAATACTAGTTTACCTTTATGAAGATCTCCCCTTAGCTGATAAAAATGTTACAGATCAGCTGCTAGGAAAATGGGCCTCTAATTCTTTTCCTTTACTCATTTACATGTGTGCATGCATACAGACGCGTATATGAGAAAAAGGTGAGAAATGCAGAGTTTGCTTGAGAGGTTGATCCAGCTCATGAAGAAGCTTTAACATCTCTTGCTGGCACAGTTTACTATAAAGATCAGCTGATGCCAGGGGCCTGGTAGAATATTATTTGCATATTCACATCAGACCACACCATTAGCAATTTCTTTGCTTTTCCTGTAAAGATTGTTGTTGTTGATGCTGAATATCAGTATGCATAAGCTGGACCTTTGTTTGCAGTCAGATACAGTTTCAGGATTTGTAATTTCCTAAAGCAATATCCTCAGTAGTCTTGCAAGAAATTATTTTAAATCTTTTTTACATATTGATGCTTATAATAAACTGAAATGAGACTTCTACGGTATCCTGTTACGAGAAAGAGACAGAGATATAGAATCTTTCTAAGAAAGGTCTTGACCATACAACAGTCTCTTTAAAGACTGGAGCCAGACAGATATGTGTATGCTAATGTTATCTACGCAGCTAGATTCAAAAGCAGCATTTGCTGCTTTTTTACACTTACAGGCATGACGCTATTCATATAAAGATAAATAAGGAAGAAGCAACCCTGAGAGCAGTATAAGGTTGTATGGAGGGGCTATTCTTGAGGTATTAAACTTGATTCTCTTCAGAAGGATTTGTTGATGTGCATCATTATGCTTGATGTGCATATGCTGTGTCTGGTTGTGAGGTTTGCTTGGGGTATGTGCGCTGTAGACCAGTCCCTCAGTGAAAGGAGAAGGGAAACTGGTTTAGAACTTCTTTCTTCTTGGAGAAGATAAAGAGGGTGTGACCCAGCTGTGTGGTCCTAAGAATAAGACTGAATTGCCTGAGGTGTTTGCGAAGACTGTGGGGGTGGACTGAAGTGAGAATCTTGGACAATTACTGTGATCAGTGTTCAGAGTGGATGTAATCAGGTACCACGGACACTTTTAAAAAATGGCATTTGGTTTGATGCAGGCCATTTCTTTTGAATAATAATTTTTAAACCACATAAAAATTTATATTAATAACTTGTGCTTAAAAAAATGGTGCATGATATTTTGTTATTCTTCTTCACCTTTCACCAGGATTTGTCTTCCTACAAGCATTTGTTTTGACTGGCAAAAGTTACAACTATAACCAAGGGAGAGCATCATCATGCTCTGCAAGGCTTTGAATTTACTGATGCTGATGTTAAAATCAGTTGCCACTTAAGAGCTGAGAGAGAAGCCAATTTAGAGACCCTTTTCAGGACAAGATACTGCTAATGAAAGTACATCTAAAAAGTGCACAATTAAATACTGTGCTAACTTCCCTAATTGTTTTCTATTGTAGATCTTTTATGCAACCGTTTTTATTTAATAAAGATTGTCGTCATTAGATTTCAAATGTGTGTATACTGCATGATTTGCCTTTATTGTAGGGTGCAAGGGCAGCTGAGATTATAAGAACTGGTGTAAAGTAATAGTACCCAAAGCAGTACTGTTAGTGTGTATATATGTCCATCTGTTACACAGTGGCTGCTTACATTATGCTTTTATACCCCTATTACACATGCAAGAGAGAGAGATTTTTTTTTCCCCCTCCTCTCAAATTGCTGTTGACTTCTGTCTGAGATTTTAAATGGGATCTGTACACTTGTAGCGTTCTGAAAGAGGAAGCAACGTAACATCAGCATTAGTTAGATCAAAGGTCAATTGAGCCCTGTATCCCCTCTGACAGAGGCCAACACTAAGACGCCTGGGGAAGAGGGCAGAGCAAGCCTGCTGGTTTTAGGCAGTCCCCACCACGTATCATAAGCCAGGAACCTGGCAGCTTTACACGTAGTACTCCTTTATGGACTTGTCATTCCTGAACGTGCCTAATCTGTCTTTGAGCACATGTGAGCTTTAGTATCCATCATGTGGCAAGGAGTTTTTCAGCTTGTATGCACCTCGTGTGAAGATTTCTTTGGAAACTTCCACTTGATAGTTTAATTTCACATCCCTTAGTTGTTGTACTGAAGACAGCTATAAAAAATAGATCCTTACTCCCCTTTTCCATGCCGTTCATAATTATGTAGATCTCTATCACACATCCTGTAACTCATTGCTTTTCCAGGTTGAAGCATTCCCCATGTATTTAGTAGCACATACTATGGAAGCTGTTCCTTAACTTACAGTGCTCCCTCCCAGCCTTCTCTGTTTTTATTAAGGTTTACTTCATTATTTTTGTGAGGGGGAGATTAGAACTAAGCACAGCATTCAAGATACAGGTGTACCATAGATATATATGTTAAGATAATAATGACGACTCCTTTTGTCTTATATTGTTTTCCTAATAATTCACATTCATATTGATTTCACAGGTGTTTCAGAGTATTGAGCTGATACTTTCTTAGAACTCTGTTATAATCCAAGTTTTTGCTTTTTTTGAAAAAATAATGCACTCCTTGGCTTCTCCACAGGATTCCAGTGGCTCATGTGGTTGCATGTGCTCATTAATTCAATTTTTTAGAATAGTTACTGAAATTTTGGCTGGGGTTTTACAGGCCTGTGGGTCCCCACATACCCCTGTAACATTGTTCTTTTTTAATTAGTTTTACTTTATCCACCTCACAGTTAGTTAGTACACATACATATTTTAAGCAGGAGGTTGCACACTCCAGCTAGCAGTTCTCTTACTTCATTCTTGAATCCTTTCACTGTGTTGGGGCATATGCCATGTTAGAATCATAGAATGGTTTAGGTTGGAAGGGACCTTTAAAGGTCATCTAGTCCGACCCCCCTGCAATGAGCAGGGACATCTTCAACTAGATCACATTGCTCAGAGCCCCGTCCAACCTGACCTTGAATGTTTCCAGGAGACGGGGTATCTACCACCTCTCTGGGCAACCTGTTCCAGTGTTTCACCACCCTCATTGTAAAAAATTTCTTCCTTATATCTAGTCTGAATCTACCCTCTTTTAGTTTAAGACCATTACCCCTTGTCCTATCGCAACAGGACCTACTAAAAACTTTGTCCCCATCTCTCTTAGAAGCCCCCTTTAAGTATTGAAAGGCCACAATAAGGTCTCCCTGGAGCCTTCTCTTCTCTAGGCTGAACAACCCCAACTCTCTCAGCTTTTCCTCATAGGAGAGGTGCTCCAGCTCTCTGATCATCTTCATGGCCCTCCTCTGGACCAGCTCCAACAGGTCCATGTCTTTCCTCTGCTGAGAACTCCAGAGCTGGACATGATACTCCAGGTGGGGTCTCACAAGAGCGGAGCAGAGGGGCAGAATCACCTCCCTGGAACTGCAGGCCATGCTTCATTTGGTGCAGCCGAAGATACGGTTGGCTTTCTGTGCTGCAAGCACACATTGCTGGCTCATGCTGAGCTTCTCATCAACCAACACCCCGACGTCCTTCTCCTCAGGGCTGCTCTCAATCCCTTCATCCCCTAGCATGTATTGATATGGGGGGGTTGCCCTGACCCATGTGCAGGACCTTGCACTTGGCCTTGTTGAACCTCATGAGGTTCATGCAGGCCCACTTCTCAAGCTTATCCAGGTCCCTATGGATGGCATCCCTTCCCTCAGGCATGTCAACCACAGCACTCAGCTTGGTGTCTTCTGCCAACTTGCTGAGAGTGCACTCGATCCCACTGTCTATGTCATTGGTGAAGATGCTAAACAGTACTGGTCCCGATATGGACCTCTGAGGGACACAACTTGTCACCGATCTCCATCTGGACATTGAGCAGGTGACCACTGCCCTCTGGATGCAGCCATCCAAGCAATTCCTCATCCACCAAACAGTCCACCCATCAAATCAGTCTCTCTCCAATTTAGAGAGAAGGATGTTGTGAGGCTCCATGTCAAAGGCCTCACAGAAATCCAGAGAGACAACATCCATAGCTCTTCCCTTGTCCGCTGATGTAGTCACTCCATCATAGAAAGCGACTAGGTTGGTCAGGCAAGACTTGCCTGTGGTGAAGACATGCTGGCTGTCTCGAATCAGCTCCCTGTCCTCCATGTGCATTAGCATAGCTTCTAGGAGGCTCTATTCCATGATCTTCCCAGGCACAGAGGTGAGGCTGACAGCTCGATAGTTCCCAGGGTCCTCCTTTCTACCCTTTTTAAAAATGGCTGCAATGTTTCCCCTTTTCCAGTCACCAGGGACTTCACCTGATTGCCATGACTTTTCAGATATCATGGAGAGTGGCTTGGCAACTACATCAGCCAATTCCCTCAGGACTCTGCAATGCGTCTCGTCAGGTCCCATAGACTTCTGGATGTTAAGGTTCCTCAGGTGATTATGAACATGATCTCTTACAGTGGGAGGGACTTTCCTCCCCCAGTCCCCATCTTGCAGTCCATCTATTGGGAGGGGTGGAAAGAGAGGTTGCCAGTGAAGACTGAAGCAAAAAAGATGTTGAGTACCTCAGTCTTCTCCTTGTCCATTATTACCAGTTTGCCAGTCTTGCTCATTGGAGGGGGCTACGCTTTCTTTGACCTTCCTTTTCTTGTTGACATATCTGTAGTAAGCTCTTACTATTCTTTGTGTCCCTTGCCAAGTTCAGCTCCAGCTGCGCTTTGGCCTTCCTGACCCCATCCCTACACGTATACTCTTCACAGGATACCCGTCCTACTGCTTCCAGTGCCTGTGCATTTCCTTCTGGCCCTTCAGTTTGACCAGCAGGTCTCAACTCAGCCATGCCAGTCTCTCCCCTTCCTTTCCTGATTTCTTACACCTCAGGATCGAGAGCTTTTGTGCTCTATGGAAAGCGTCCTTAAAGATCTGCCAGCTCTGTTCTACTCCTTTGTCCCTGAGGGCAGTTTCCCAGGGCATCCTATTGGCTAACTCCATGAACAGCTGGACCTCGCATTTTTTGTCATTCTGTGTTTCATCCAGTTATTCCATCCCTCAGAAAGAGCGTGTTGAACTTTCCCACATTGAACACACAAATGATGAATCTGTTCAGTTCCTCTGCGCTCACCTTCATCGTCATGAGCATTACTTCTATAACTTGCATTTTGGACATGTGCTCCTCAGAAGTGTTTTCAGCTCTTGATACATGCTTGAAAAAACGTTTATTGTTGGCTTTTATACCTTCTGAAAGTTGTTCTTGAGCTACTGTTTTGGCCACTGTTTTGACCCGCTTCATTTCTACATTTGACCTGTTAGTTCATGATATTTTCTTTTTCTCGTTTAAACACAATTCCAGATTTTCCAAAGACTGCTTTCTTAATATCTGATTGTGCCCTTTTCCCTGCTATTTAGCCATGTAACTTCTTTTTAGTTTATATTCGTCTCAAACTTCAGTATAGTGTACTAAACAGTGCTAAATCTTGACAGATAGTAGAGAGACCATTAGCTGCTGCTCTTAGCAAGCTGCTTCATTCTAATGTGGTTCCTCTCCTTGAAATCAAACACAACTGTAGTGATTTCTTTGGGGTTTTGTTCCTGCAAAGGTGTTTTATCTGTGTATACTTTATGATTTCTTGGTAGATGGTTTATTCACTGTGATACTGTGGACTAAGGCCTTTGCAGAAGTGAGGACCAACACAAACGTTACGCTCCCTACGTTGACTAGCAAAGACTAGCCCTTCCATGTAATAACTTTGCCAATGTCTAAAAATTAATGCTAGCATCACCTTCCCCCTTTCAGTAGTCTAGATGTACATCTCGTTAGGAGTGTGGGTTTTGCCGCCTGAGCATTTCTGGTTTTCCTGTGCTTGTCACAGTTGCCATCACCCTTCTGGCTGGTGACTGGTAGCGTATTCCTGACAGTGCACCTATCCTGTCTGGGCTTGGAGTTTCAGTTCCTGTGGTTTCACGTCAGTGCCTGACATAGTTTAAGTTGGTCTGAGTCTAACCTGTCTTCAACAGATGAATAGAGCTGTGCTGTTTATCTGGGCATGATAGGGAAGGGGCTTATCTGAACACTATTTAAATCTTTTTGATACTGTCAATTATGCGTTGAATTTCAAAGATCAATATTACTTAATGTTAACACTGAGTCACTTGGAAAGACCAAAGAAATGGCATGTCTTAGTCTTTCCATTACTGAGATCCGTTTGATGAATATATATTTATAAACAAAACACTAACAAAAGTCAGAGGCTGAGAATTCCAGCCTATGTAACTTTTTTGGATTGTTCATGTGAGATGTGGGGAATATTATGTTGTGTTTACCTTCTGTAAATAAATAGAGGACAAGTACTTTCTTTTCAGATGTTATGTTTACTTGGCTTTTTAATAAATTTATAGAACTTTTAGGCCTATTTTCTATGTCTGTAGGATACATTCCTGCCTTTTTATAGAACAATTTTCTACTACTTAAAAGGCTTTAGAAACTTGAGAAATAAGTTAATTAGTGACAGTGGGTTGGTTTGGGACTAGTATTCCCCACACAGAACATCCATTGACATCAAAATTATTAAACTTTTTTTTTTTTTTTTTTTTAGATTAGGCATTTTTAAAATTATGTGCCTATGGAGTTAGTGAAATGGGACTGTGAAGTAACCTGTCTGGTGCAGTGAGTCTTTCTGGCGTAAGTTATGGGCATGTGAAGGAAAAGATGATTGGAAGCAGTCACTGTGGATTTATTTAGGGCAAATCACACCTGACCAGCACAGTTGACTTCTATGATAAGCTGACTAGATTTGAGAATGGGTGAATAGCAGTGCGTGTCATTTACTTTGACTTTAGCAAGGCTTTCAACACTGTCTGCCACAGTATTCTTTTATCCACCTTAGGATGCTATGGTCTGGATGGGACGAGAGATCAATGGGTAGAAAGCTGGTTTTATGATCAGGCTCAGAGGGTGGCGATTAAAGGACTGTGGTGGGTTGACCCTGGCTGGACACCAGGTGCCCACCAAAGCCATTCTGTCACTCCCCTTCTCAACTGGACAGGGGAGAGAAAAATGCAACGAAAGGCTCGTGGGTCGAGATAAGGACAGGGACATCACTCACCAATTACTGTCATGGGCAAAACAGACTCTACTGGGGGGAAAATTCATTTAATTTATTACCAATCAAATCAGAGTAGAGTAATGAGAAATAAAAAATAAATCTTAAAACACCTTCCCCCCACCCTTCCCTTCTTCCCAGGCTCAACTTCACTCCCAGTTTCTCTGCCTCTTCCCCCCAAGTTGCGCAGGTGGACAGGGAATGGGGGTTGCAGTCAGTTCATCTCTGCAGTTCCTTCCTTCTGAGGGGGAGGACTCCTCACACTTTTCCCCAGCTCCAGCGTGGGGTCCCTCCCATGGGAGACAGTCCTCCACGAACTTCTCCAACGTGAGTCCTTCCCATGGGCTGCAGTTCTTCATGCACTGCTCCAGGATGGGTCCCTTCCACAGGGTGCAGTCCTTCAGGAACAGACTGCTTCAGTGTGGGTCCCCCACAGGGTTACAAGTCCTGCCAGCAAACCTGCTCCAGCGTGGGCTCCTCTCCCCTCAGGTCCTTCCAGGAGCCTGGTCCAGTGCAGGCTTCCCACAGCGTCACAATGTCCTTCGAGCACATCCACCTGCTCCAGTGTGACATCCTCCATGGGCTGCAGGTGGATATCTGCTCCACTGTGGACCACCATGGGCTGCAGGGGGACAGCCTGCATCACTGTGGTCTTCACCATGGGCTGCAGGGGAATCTCTGCTCTGGCGCCTGCAGCACCTCCTCCCTCTCCTTCTTCAGTGACCTGGGTGTCTGCAGAGTTATTGCTCTCACGTATTCTCACTTCTCTCTCTGGCTGCTGTTGCTCAGTTGTTTTTTTTTCCCCTCCTTCTTAAATATGCTATCCCAGAGGCACTACCACCGCCGCTTATGGGCTCAGCCTTGGCCAGCAGCGGGTCCATCTTGGAGCCGGCTGGCATTGGCTCTGTCAGACATGGGGGAAGCCTCTGGCATCTTCTCACAGAAGCCACCGCTGTGGCCCCGTCTTTACCAAAACCTTGCCATGCAAACCCAGTACAAGGTCATTCTATATCTGAAGGCCGGCAGCAAGTGGAATATTCTGGGACCTGTCCTGCTTAATGTCTTTATTAATAACATGGTGGAAATAACAGAGAATGCTTTACTCAGATTTGCAGGTGACACCAAATTAGGGTGACCAGTTGATACTGTTAAGTGCAGGGCTGCCATCCAGAGAGACCTAGGCAGGCTGTAGGAGTAGCCCTGCAGAGGAACCTTAGGAAATTCAAGGAAGACGGGTGCCAAGTCCTGCATCTGGCAAGGAGTAAGCTGGTGCAATGACTCAGGCTGGTGCCTGCCTGTCTGGGAGCAGCTCTCTGGGAAGGGACCTGGGGGCCATGGCAGGCACAAGCTGGGCAAGAGCCAGCAGTGTGCCCCGGCTGCAGGGACAGCCAACAGCACCCCGGGCTGTGTTAACAGGAGCACAGCCGGGACATCAGGGGAAGTGATTATCCCTCTCTACCCAGGACTTGTTTGGCCACATGTAAATTACTATGCCCGATTTTGCACACAGACCCCACCTGCTACAGGAGGGGCATCAATAAAAATGGTAGAAGGACAAGATGGAGGCAGAGGTTGAAACAGGAGAGATGCAGACCTGATACAGGAAAAGCTTTTTTTACCACAAGGAGACTCAAGCAGTGGAACAGGTTGCCCAGAGAGGTGCTGCAGTTGCCATCCTTGGAGATTTTCAAGACATGTCAAGTTTAAGCCCTGGGCAATTTGGTCTGAAGCTCACCCTGCTTTGCACAGGAGGTGGGACTAGACAATCTTCTGATGTCACTTCCAACCTAAATTTTCTGATGAGTTTGCTTACACACTCATCCAAGGATGATGCCAGTCATCCTTGTCAGCTGTTTGACTGCACTGATGTATTTCAGAAAAAATTACAAGTTTGTGTGTGTGTGTGTATATATATACACACACATATATATACTTCAAGAATTTGAGATAAATTAATCAAAGTTTTGTAGGGAGTCTAGAAGGGAAAATGTTGTTGATGACGTGAAATACAGAGCAGTTAGTTGTGGGTATTACAGTCCGTTGCTAGAGAATAGTTACTAGTTTCCCGTTCCATGACCAAAGGCCTCTTTGGTCTATTTTATATTCTTATACAGAGTGCTCAAAGGCAGGGTAGATTTTCTTAAAAAGGAGCACAAGGTGGGAAGCTAGGGACTAACACAGTGTCAAGCAGTGGGCGAATGTGGCAAGAGCTCAGGCTTTGAACGTGGATAGCTGTCCTTTTGTCCCTGCACAGTTGTTTGTTCTGTCTTTATTCTTCATGAAAGCATTCTGTTCCTCTCTGGATCATCATCTGTCATCTTCTAGTACTCTTTAAATACTTTCTGTGTTCCCTATTTATATCCATTGGTTTTCTAATTAGCTGCATCTTAAACCAGTTTACATTTCAGATGACTTTGTATTCACCTTGCTACAATCTGACCCCAACCCATTATTTTTTCTCGTTGTTCTTGAATAGGAAGGCTGGCATGGGCAAGTAGTCCCTGAAGTAGAGTCAAAACGGATACTTTTCAATGCTTCCTGTGGAAGAAAAATGTTTCCCTAAGTTATTAAGGCTTTGATGGAATTTGATGAGATTTACTAGGTTTGAAACTCAATTTAGGTATATAGAATTCCTAATACACCTGTTAAGAAAAGAAGTAAGCCTAGCACAACTGCTGGTTTATATAAACAGCATTTTTTTGTTCTGCTTGCTTAAAGGTTGTTGAACGCTTTTTCCCTGGTATGTCTCATTCATTTGGGCTGGATTTCTTGTGTTTTTGTGTCTCCTAAGTAATCATTGTTAAATACTTTCATCAGTGTAAGGTCTCAGTTTAAAAATATTGCTACAACACAGCACTGAAAATTAAATTGAAGGTATTATGATAATAACTTGGACTTAATGCAAACAAACTCTTACTTTGTGAAACATTTCCGAATGAAAAGTACAATTTAAATTTCATACACTTTCACAATGACAGATAAAAGAAAAACTTCCATTGTTAAACTAGACTGAAGATTAGTAAGCAAACCTAGCTGCAGGCTTCACACAGGTGTGACAGTGAATGAGCTCAGCGTAATCTTGTTTCAGGACAGCATTTGGACTTAAGGTGTATGCACTCTTTCTCTTTTTGCATGTTACTGAGGCTTTGTGTCATGGTGCAAGGAAGAGGTGTACGTACTTGCTCTCTTTGTGAGCAGAACGGAGCGTGTTTCCAACCTGGATCCATGTGTGTAGTTCCTGTTAACATACATGTTCCTTTTATCCGGGGGAAAAGAGCGTAAACCCCCCAGTTACAATAATGATATATGATGCAGTTTTTAGACATTCAGTTCTCTGAAAGCTAAGAAAAGGCTCAAGCTCTTAAATTAGGATGGTGCTTTTCAGCACTTTACTTATGGTCACCACCTAGAAATGTCCTTTGTAGGTAACAAAAGATCCATTTTTTTTTCCCTATAAGGTAGTAATTAGCTTTAGATTTTCTTCTGTAAAGAGAAACAATGAAAATAATAGGAGCTTAAATAGTTTATCATAACTGACCACTAGTTGTCCATTAAAACGAGGAGGCAGAAGGGAACGATGATCTCCAAATGAGGAGACAGGGAGGCAGCAACACTCAGGTGCTCTCCTGCCACCTTTACCCATGGCAGGAGACTTGAGTCGATGACCACCTGAGGCCCCAGTGCCTTGGCTCTTTGAGAGGCTAGTCGAGACTTAGTCAGGTACTATTGCGCAAGGAGGCAATATTAAGGCAAGACCACAGAGAAACAATACCTTGACTGGTCTTTTCCTAATTTGTGCAGTAGCTAAGGGAAACCCTTTCCCATACCTTCTGGAAGAATAGAGGGAGCAAGGAAAAAGCTCCAGTTCATAGAGAAGTTGTTGGACTAGAAGTAGGGGAGTCTATAGATATTTTTACAGGGAGGTTAAGGGGGCTACATACTATAAATTATGAAGGTGTGACAGGAGATCTCAAAACTGATATAATTAGGAGCAGTTTAGCTATCTGTAAAATTTGTTTACAGTTGCCATCCTGACCATCTGTTCTCTTTCCTTGTGTTGTAGTCAGTTGGGGTAGATGATATTCTGTAATCAGTGAAAGGTTTTTTAAAGTATGGTTTACGTCTCTGCATATACATTTATGGAGTACATCTTATAACAAGGCCTAGATCCCATCGGTGCTATTTGGAGATGCCACTGTACTAACAATGATATAGTACATGCTGTTAATGCTGTGTTTGCAAAGCAGTTAAAGTCGTTATGCAAATGGAAGTTGCTTCCTTTCCCCATCTGGTTGTTTGCATACAGGCTATGGCACACTTTTCAGTTAAATAATTTTTTGGTGTTATCTTTTTAAAAGGCTTATCTGTAATGTTGGCAGGGGGAGGGGAGGACTTCTGTCATAGGGAGTCATAATGTCCCTTGACAGGATGCCACCAGTGCATGGCCTTCTTGGATATACAACTCTGTGCTCTAGCGCTTGAGCTGATGGGTAGTTGACAGCAACAGTGTGATGGTCTGTGCCCACTTGCATGTTAGGGTATGGAGACTACTGGTTAATGTCCAGAATCACAGCTGCTTTCTAGGTGGTCAAGTAGTATTAGGAGCCCAGAATAGGTGTTTAGTTCCAGACACGATGCTGCAGTGTGCTTCAGAGTGATGGACTGTGCAGAGGATGGACTGCAAATGTGCAAGGTTTGACTGGATTCTGAGCTGCCCTGTGATCCTTAGACATGGTTCCTCCAGATCATGTACGGAGGACCAGAGACAACTTTTCCCTGTATCTTAGAGAGAACTTCACCATGCAGGCCTGTCACTCTCACCTGTCACGGGGACCACAGGATGACCAAAAAGTGTGGAGAATCAGCTGTCATTTTTGAAAATGAAAGGTAAATTCCATTCTGCCCAGGCATTAACATCAATTGAAAAAGGAAAATCTTCATTCAGATCCACAGAATTAAGGTTATCTGAGTTTTAATGCACTGTTATGGATGTCTTTATTTCACTGCAGTTTTCCTCAGGATTTGTCAGTCTCATGTACCCATGGCCAATGTATTTGAGGGGCCATTCTGAGTGTGTACCTAATCTTTTAAGATAGTTATTTCACAACATGTAATTACTCTTGAGTGAATACTATATTCTAATTTCATTTTTACAAAGTATTAGGAGTTTAACATCTATGAAAGAATATGTTCAGTCTCAATATGTTGCTCAGTTTTCCTTTGATATGAGGAGCGTGAGTATGGAACAAATAATGCTGAATCTGAGGTTACATGGTCCCCTCTGAACAAAACAACAAGCAAACATTTCTGCCAACATTAATAACTCCTTGCTATAGCGTTTAATCTTGTAGAAGCTAACCCAGTAGGGTTTTGTCGTCCAACCTAAATGACTCTTGTGTGTTTGGTGCAAGACAAGTCCCAGCAGCTGTGATCAGCACTTGAAACAAAGATACAATAAACCTTTCTGCAGTTTCAGCTAGAGATGTATTACTTTCCCATAGGATCACAGTGTGTGGTTTTCCTTAGTAATGGGGTTTTTAATTATATTTATAGTTGATTGACTATGATAGAAGCTTATTTTGATTGTGGGGCCAAATCACAGCAAGTTTGAAAAGCTGGTATATACTATGGACGCATTATCAAAATGCATTTCTTTCCTCATAAAGGGCTTGGGCTTCCCCCCACTCCACCCCTCGTTTGTGGATTTTGGTAGATATAAATCACCTGATAAACATCTTATAAATGTAAGAACGCCACAGAATGAATTTAGTGTATGAATCCTAATGCCATGTTAAAGGAAGGCATACAGTCGAGCACGAGAAGTTTTCACGTGTTAGCAGCGTACACAGATGCAGAAATACCATACAGTTTGATGGCTCCACTCCCCTTAATACATACTACTGCAGGAACTTGTGTGTCGTTATTTATGTGTATATACATATTCGTGTGCATGTATATGTACAGCTGTATACGTATCTTTTAATATACATGCAGTGTCTCTATTTGTCTGTATATTATATATGTTTTTTCCCAGAGGGACTGATGCTGTGAAGTTAGTATTCACACTTGGCAAGGAGCTCATGGTATTACTATCCTTTTATTGATGTTCTACTTTACCATTTCTAGTTGTTGGTTCTGAAGTAGTAATGGTGTCGAGGGACTTTAAGAACAAAGGCAGCCAAATTTTCTTTAGAGTAGACTTTTGGCAACTAAGTGTACAGGACTGCAAATCCTTAAGAATCTATTTTATCTCTAAGGAGCAAACCAGGGAACACGCACAAGGCAGATATTAAAAAGTACTTGTTATTGTAGCTAGCTGACAGCTCCAGACCTGTTTGTCAGATAGCATCATTCCATAATTCACATCCTGTTCCACTACCACGGTAGTTTATGGTGGAGTGGGTCACATAGTTCTGACAGAAAAATTTGTCCATGGCTTAGGAAAAACATGTTGAATTTATTCTGACTGGCACAACATGGAGAGATACTAGAGAGAAAAAAGGTCAAGATTAAGTTAAAGCGTAATATTTAATATTTCAACATACTTCACATGTTCAAAGCACTTTGGTAACTTCCACTAATGTGTAAGTGTATAATGTATAAAGCATCTTAATATTTTCTAAGGGAATTAGTAGTTAAATAGTAAATATGATTTAAAAAAATCAGTGATCTTCCACTTTAAAAGGCAATTTAAAGATGAACACTGCAAAATAAAATTTTGATTTGGAGTATTGGGTGTATCTCTGTCCCTACAGCCCATGTTTTAGGCTCAGGGGCTGAAAACCTGTAGCCCTGTCATGTGGTACCTCTGCGTAACCTTCTGGTTACATGAAAAAAATAGTAGAATGACAGATAATCCATTTACATAGTTTATTTGATTTAATATTTAATGTGTATTATGAGTTTCTGAAATCAACTACTTGCAGTAATTTGTTATGGAAAGATAATTGAGTTTATGTATAATTTTTTGTGTCCTGTATGTTCCTGCTGGTACTGCTCAAAGAAAAAAATTAATAGAAATTTTGCCATAATCTGGAATAAAATTCTCACTTTAGTATTTTTTTTTGGAGGGGGGGGATGGTAAACATAAACATGGGTTGTTTTATAATATTTCAGGAGTTAAATATTCTTAATGAGAGACTTCAATGTCTTTTATATCTTGTTTTCCTTCCTATTTGTATGAGAATGCGCAAATATTAATCACTGCTGAAATTATTTTTTTCAGTAGGCCAGAGAACCCTTAAGAGAGAAGTGCTTGTTATGACAAAAAAAGATGTTTTAAACTACCGGGACTCTTTAGCCTGGAGAAGAGAAGGCTGAGGGGAGACCTTATTCTTGCTTATAAGTATCTAAAGGGTGGGTTGAAGGAGGATGGAGGCAGGCTCTTTTCAGTGGTTCCCAGTGACAGGACGAGGGGCAACAGGCACAAGCTGGAACACAGGAAGTTCCATTCAAACAGAAGAAAAAACTTGTTTATGGTGAGGGTGACAGAGCACTGGAACAGGCTGCCCAGGGAGGTTGTGGAGTCCCCTTCTCTGGAGATTTTCAAGACCCGCCTGGATGCAGTTGCAAGTAATGTGCTGTAGGCATTCCTGTGTCAGCAGGGGAGTTGGACTAGACGATCTCTGGAGGTCCCTTCCAACTCTGAAAATTCCGTGATTCATTTACCCCTCTAATCCCATTGAGCAAGTCACCTCAGTGCTACGGGTGGTTGCAATTACGCAGAGCTTCCAAGTAGCTTTAGTGGTTTAAGTTATGTAATGTAATTGGGTTGTTAAAAAACTTCTAGTAGGAAGAAACAGTTTGTATTGCCTTGCCTGTTGCTTAATTATAAAAAGAAATTCAAATTAAACCTTTGTGTGTTCAATCATCATCGGATGACACAATAAACATACATCCTAAGGTGAAACATTTGAGATGGGAAGTGTTCGGTGTTCCTTTCTCAAATAAATAGTCCTTTTTTACACAACTAGTCATTATCAGTTCAAGAGATTTGCTTCTGCAAAGACTTGTTAATCTTATTGAGGATTTTGGGATGCTTTTATTTCTCTGAAATTAAAAGTAAATGAAACACATTTGATGCGTTTTATTCCTGTACCAGTGCTGGCCAAGAAACTAGAAACATACGTGTCCCTTCCAGCCCAAACTATTCTATGATTCTATGTGATATGGTTAGATAGGCCATCTACATTAAGAAAATCTTCTCTTTCTCAAAAAGAAATAAAAAAGG